>CAWVNZ010000331.1:0-54281 GCA_963930735.1 Dioctria linearis
AAATTAATTTTTTACTGTCGCAAATTTTAAATCCGCCAGGAATTGCCTTTTCTATAGTAAATTTTTCAAAAAATAATTTTTTACTGTCGCAAATTTTAATTGCGCCAGGGATTGCCTTTTCTATAGTAAATTATTCAAAAATAATTTTTTACTGTCGCAAATTTTAATTGCGCCAGGGATTGCCTTTTCTATAGTAAATTTTTCAAAAATTAATTTTTTACTGTCGCAAATTATAATTGCGCCAGGGTTTGCCTTTTCTATAGTAAATTTTTCAAAATTTAATTTTATACTGTCGCAAATTGTAATTGCGCCAGGGATTGCCTTTTCTACAGTAAATTTTTCAAAAAATAATTTTCTACTGTCGCAAATTTTAATTGCGCCAGGGATTGCCTTTTCTATAGTAAATTATTCAAAAAATAATTTGTTACTGTCGCAAATTTTAATTGCGCCAGGGATTGACTTTTCTACAGTAAATTTTCATAAAAATTATTTTATACTGTCGCAAATTTTAATTGCGCCAGGGATTGCCTTTTCTATAGTAAATTATTCAAAAAATAATTTTTTACTGTCGCAAGTTTTAATTACGCCAGGGATTGCCTTTTCTACAGTAAATTTTTCACAAATTAATTTTTTACTGTCGCAAAATTTAATTGCCCCAGGGGATTTGCCCTTTTCTATAGTAAATTTTTCAAAAATAATTTTTTACTGTCGCAAATTTTAATTACGCCAGGGATTGCCTTTTCTATAGTAAATTTCTCAAAAATTAATTTTTTTACTGTCGCAAATTTTAAATACGCCAGGGATTGCCTTTTCTATAGTAAATTTTTCAAAAATTAATTTTTTACTGTCGCAAATTATAATTGCGCCAGGGATTGCCTTTTCTATAGTAAATTTTTCAAAATTTAATTTTATACTGTCGCAAATTGTAATTGCGCCAGGGATTGCCTTTTCTACAGTAAATTTTTCAAAAAATAATTTTCTACTGTCGCAAATTTTAATTGCGCCAGGGATTGCCTTTTCTATAGTAAATTACTCAAAAAATAATTTTTTACTGTCGCAAGTTTTAATTACCCCAGGGATTGCCTTTTCTACAGTAAATTTTTCAAAAAATAATTTTTTAATGTCGCAAATTTTAAATACACCAGGGATTGCCTTTCCTATAGTAAATTTTCACAAATTAATTTTTTACTGTCGCAAATTTTTAATTACGCCAGGGATTGACTTTTTCTATAGTAAATTTTCACAAATTAATTTTTTACTGTCGCAAAATTTAATTGCCCCAGGGATTGCCTTTTCTATAGTAAATTTTTCAAAAAATAATTTTTTTACTGTCGCAAATTTTAATTACGCCAGGGATTGCCTTTTCTATAGTAAATTTCTCAAAAATTAATTTTTTACTGTCGCAAATTTTAAATACGCCAGGGATTGCCTTTTCTATAGTAAATTTTCCAAAAAAATAATTTTTAACTGATGCAAATTTTAATTGCGCCAGGGATTGCCTTTTCTACAGTAAATTATTCATAAATTAATTTTTTACTGTCGCAAATTTTAAATATGCCAGGGATTGCCTTTTCTATAGTAAATTTTTCAAAAATTAATTTTTTACTGTCGCAAATTTTAATTACGCCAGGGATTGCCTTTTCTATAGTAATTTTTTCAGAAATTAATTTTTACTTTCTCAAATTTTAAAGACGCCAGGGATTGCCTTTTCTATAGTAAATTATACACAAATTAATTTTTTACTGTCGCAAGTTTTAATTACGCCAGGGATTGCCTTTTCTATAGTAAATTTTTCAAAATTTAAATTTTATACTGTCGCAAATTTAATTGCGCCAGGGATTGCCTTTTCTATAGTAAATTTTTAAAAATATATTTTTTTATTGTCGCAAATTTTAATTGCACAAGGGATTGCCTTTTCTATAGTAAATTGTTCAAAAATTAATTTTTTCCTGTCGCAAGTTTTAATTGCGCCAGGGATTGCCTTTTCTACAGTAAATTTTCACAAATTAATTTTTTACTGTCGCAAATTTTAATTGCGCCAGGGATTGCTTTTTCTATAGTAAACTTTTCAAAATTTAATTTAATACTGTCGCAAATTGTAATTGCGCCAGGAATTGCCATTTCTACAGTAAATTTTTCAAAAAATAATTTTCTACTGTCGCAAATTTTAATTGCGCCAGGAATTGATTTTCTATAGTAAATTATTCAAAAAATAATTTTTTACTGTCGCAAAAATTAATTGCGCCAGGGATTGCCTTTTCTACAGTAAATTTTTCAAAAAATAATTTTATACTGTCGCAAATTTTAATTGCGCCAGGGATTGCCTTTTCTATAGTAAATTATTCAAAAAATAATTTTTTACTGTCGCAAGTTTTAATTACGCCAGGGATTGCCTTTTCTACAGTAAATTTTTCAAAAAATAATTTTTTACTGTCGCAAATTTTAAATACGCCAGGGATTGCCCTTTCCTATAGTAAATTTTTCACAAATTAATTTTTTACTGTCGCAAATTTTAATTACGACAGGGATTGACTTTTCTATAGCAAATTTTTCGCAAATTAATTTTTTACTGTCGCAAAATTTAATTGCCCCAGGATTGCCTTTTCTATAGTAAATTTTTCAAAAAATAATTTTTTGCTGTCGCAAAATTTAATTACGCCAGGGATTGCCTTTTCTACAGTAAATTTTTCAAAAATTAATTTTTTACTGTCGCAAACTTTAAATACGCCAGGGATTGCCTTTTCTATAGTAAATTTTTCAAAAAAATAATTTTTTACTGTCGCAAATTTTAATTGCGCCAGGGATTGACTTTTCTATAGTAAATTTTTCAAAAATTAATTTTTTACTGTCGCAAATTATAATTGCGCCAGGGATTGCCTTTTCTATAGTAAATTTTTCAAAATTTTATTTTAAACGGTCGCAAATTGTAATTGCGCCAGGGATTGCCTTTTCTACAGTAAATTTTTCAAAAAATAATTTTCTACTGTCGCAAATTTTAATTGCGCCAGGGATTGCCTTTTCTATAGTAAATTATTCAAAAAATAATTTGTTACTGTCGCAAATTTTAATTGCGCCAGGGATTGACTTTTCTACAGTAAATTTTTCAAAAAATTATTTTATACTGTCGCAAATTTAATTGCGCCAGGGATTGCCTTTTCTATAGTAAATTATTCAAAAAATAATTTTTTACTGTCGCAAGTTTTAATTACGCCAGGGATTGCCTTTTCTACAGTAAATTTTTCAAAATATAATTTTTTATTCTCGCAATTTTAATTGCACCAGGGATTGCCTTTTTCTATAGTAAATTGTTCAAAAATTAATTTTTTTCCTGTCGCAAGTTTTAATTGCGCCAGGGATTGCCTTTTCTACAGTAAATTTTTTCACAAATTAATTTTTTACTATCGCAAATTTTAATTGCGCCAGGGATTGCCTTTTCTATAGTAAACTTTTCAAATTTAATTTAATACTGTCGCAAATTGTAATTACGCCAGGGATTGCCTTTTCTATAGTAAATTTCTCAAAAATTAATTTTTTACTGTCGCAAATTTTAAATACGCCAGGGATTGCCTTTTCTATAGTAAATTTTCCAAAAAAATAATTTTTAACTGATGCAAATTTTAATTGCGCCAGGGATTGCCTTTTCTACAGTAAATTATTCATAAATTAATTTTTTTACTGTCGCAAATTTTAAATATGCCAGGGATTGCCTTTTCTATAGTAAATTTTTCAAAAATTAATTTTTTACTGTCGCAAATTTTAATTACGCCAGGGATTGCCTTTTCTATAGTAATTTTTTCAGAAATTAATTTTTTACTTTCTCAAATTTTAAAGACGCCAGGGATTGCCTTTTCTATAGTAAATTATACACAAATTAATTTTTTACTGTCGCAAGTTTTAATTACGCCAGGGATTGCCTTTTCTATAGTAAATTTTTCAAAATTTAATTTTATACTGTCGCAAATTTTAATTGCGCCAGGGATTGCCTTTTCTATAGTAAATTTTTCAAAAATTAATTTTTTACTGTCGCAAATTTTAATTACGCCAGGGATTGCCTTTTCTATAGTAATTTTTTCAGAAATTAATTTTTTACTTTCTCAAATTTTAAAGACGCCAGGGATTGCCTTTTCTATAGTAAATTATACACAAATTAATTTTTTTACTGTCGCAAGTTTTAATTACGCCAGGGATTGCCTTTTCTATAGTAAATTTTTCAAAATTTAATTTTATACTGTCGCAAATTTTAATTGCGCCAGGGATTGCCTTTTCTATAGTAAATTTTTAAAAATATATTTTTTTATTGTCGCAAATTTTAATTGCACAAGGGATTGCCTTTTCTATAGTAAATTGTTCAAAAATTAATTTTTTCCTGTCGCAAGTTTTAATTGCGCCAGGGATTGCCTTTTCTACAGTAAATTTTTCACAAATTAATTTTTTACTGTCGCAAATTTTAATTGCGCCAGGGATTGCTTTTTCTATAGTAAACTTTTCAAAATTTAATTTAATACTGTCGCAAATTGTAATTGCGCCAGGAATTGCCATTTCTACAGTAAATTTTTCAAAAAATAATTTTCTACTGTCGCAAATTTTAATTGCGCCAGGAATTGATTTTCTATAGTAAATTATTCAAAAAATAATTTTTTACTGTCGCAAAAATTAATTGCGCCAGGGATTGCCTTTTCTACAGTAAATTTTTCAAAAAAATAATTTTATACTGTCGCAAATTTTAATTGCGCCAGGGATTGCCTTTTCTATAGTAAATTATTCAAAAAATAATTTTTACTGTCGCAAGTTTTAATTACGCCCAGGGATTGCCTTTTCTACAGTAAATTTTTCAAAAAATATTTTTTACTGTCGCAAATTTTAAATACGCCAGGGATTGCCTTTCCTATAGTAAATTTTTCACAAATTAATTTTTTACTGTCGCAAATTTTAATTACGACAGGGATTGACTTTTCTATAGCAAATTTTTCGCAAATTAATTTTTTACTGTCGCAAAATTTAATTGCCCCAGGATTGCCTTTTTCTATAGTAAATTTTTCAAAAAATAATTTTTTGCTGTCGCAAAATTTAATTACGCCAGGGATTGCCTTTTCTACAGTAAATTTTTCAAAAATTAATTTTTTACTGTCGCAAACTTTAAATACGCCAGGGATTGCCTTTTCTATAGTAAATTTTTCAAAAAAATAATTTTTTACTGTCGCAAATTTTAATTGCGCCAGGGATTGACTTTTCTATAGTAAATTTTTCAAAATTAATTTTTTACTGTCGCAAATTATAATTGCGCCAGGGATTGCCTTTTCTATAGTAAATTTTTCAAAATTTTATTTTAAACGGTCGCAAATTGTAATTGCGCCAGGGATTGCCTTTTCTACAGTAAATTTTTCAAAAAATAATTTTCTACTGTCGCAAATTTTAATTGCGCCAGGGATTGCCTTTTCTATAGTAAATTATTCAAAAAATAATTTGTTACTGTCGCAAATTTTAATTGCGCCAGGGATTGACTTTTCTACAGTAAATTTTTCAAAAAATTATTTTATACTGTCGCAAATTTTAATTGCGCCAGGGATTGCCTTTTCTATAGTAAATTATTCAAAAAATAATTTTTTACTGTCGCAAGTTTTAATTACGCCAGGGATTGCCTTTTCTACAGTAAATTTTTCACAAATTAATTTTTTACTGTCGCAAGTTTTAATTACGCCAGGGATTGCCTTTTCTATAGTAAATTTTTCAAAAATTAATTTTTTACTGTCGCAAATTTTAAATCCGCCAGGGATTGCCTTTTCTATAGTAAATTTTTCAAATATAATTTTTTATTCTCGCAAATTTTAATTGCACCAGGGATTGCCTTTTCTATAGTAAATTGTTCAAAAATTAATTTTTTCCTGTCGCAAGTTTTAATTGCGCCAGGGATTGCCTTTTCTACAGTAAATTTTTCACAAATTAATTTTTTTACTATCGCAAATTTTAATTGCGCCAGGGATTGCCTTTTCTATAGTAAACTTTTCAAAATTTAATTTAATACTGTCGCAAATTGTAATTGCGCCAGGAATTGCCTTTTCTACAGTAAATTTTTCAAAAAATAATTTTCTACTGTCGCAAATTTCAATTGCGCCAGGGATTGCCTTTTCTATAGTAAATTATTCAAAAAATAATTTTTACTGTCGCAAAAATTAATTGCGCCAGGGATTGCCTTTTCTACAGTAAATTTTTCAAAAAATAATTTTATACTGTCGCAAATTTTTAATTGCGCCAGGGATTGCCTTTTCTATAGTCAATTATTCAAAAAATAATTTTTTACTGTCGCAAGTTTTAATTACGCCAGGGATTGCCTTTTCTACAGTAAATTTTTCAAAAAATAATTTTTTACTGTCGCAAATTTTAAATACGCCAGGGATTGCCTTTCCTATAGTAAATTTTTCACAAATTAATTTTTTACTGTCGCAAATTTTAATTACGCCAGGGATTGACTTTTCTATAGTAAATTTTTCGCAAATTAATTTTTTACTGTCGCAAAATTTAATTGCCCCAGGGATTGCCTTTTCTATAGTAAATTTTTCAAAAAATAATGTTTTGCTGTCGCAAAATTTAATTACGCCAGGGATTGCTTTTCTATAGTAAATTTTTCAAAATTAATTTTTTACTGTCGCAAACTTTAAATACGCCAGGGATTGCCTTTTCTATAGTAAATTTTTCAAAAAAATAATTTTTTACTGTCGCAAATTTTAATTGCGGCAGGGATTGCCTTTTCTATAGTAAATTTTTCACAAATTAATTTTTTACTTTCGCAAATTTTAAAGACGCCAGGGATTGCCTTTTCTATAGTAAATTATTCACAAATTAATTTTTAACTGTCGCAAGTTTTAATTGCGCCAGGGATTGCCTTTCCTATAGTAAATTTTTCACAAATTAATTTTTTTACTGTCGCAAATTTTAATTACGCCAGGGATTGACTTTTCTATAGTAAATTTTTCGCAAATTAATTTTTACTGTCGCAAAATTTAATTGCCCCAGGGATTGACTTTTCTATAGTAAATTTTTCACAAATTAATTTTTTACTGTCGCAAATTTTAATTACGCCAGGGATTGCCTTTTCTATAGTAAATTTTTCAAAATTTAATTTTATACTGTCCGCAAATTTTAATTGCGCCAGGGATTGCCTTTTCTACAGTAAATTTTTCAAAAAATAATTTTTTACTGTCGCAAATTTTAATTGCGCAGGGATTGCTTTTTCTATAGTAAATTTTTCAAAAATTAATTTTTTTGTCGCAAATTTTAAATACGCCAGGGATTGCCTTTTCTATAGTAAATTATTCACAAATTAATTTTTTTACTGTCGCAAATTTAAATTACGCCAGGGATTGCCTTTTCTATAGTAAATTTTTCAAAATTTAATTTTATACTGTCGCAAATTTTAATTGCGCCTGGGATTGCCTTTTCTATAGTAAATTATTCCACAAATTAATTTTTAACTGTCGCAAGTTTTAATTGCGCAAGGATTGCCTTTTCTACAGTAAATTTTTCACAAATTAATTTTTTACTGTCGCAAATTTAATTGCGCCAGGGATTGCCTTTTCTATAGTAAATTTTTCAAAATTTAATTTTATGTTGTCGCAAATTGTAATTGCGCCAGGGATTGCCTTTTCTACAGTAAACTTTTCAAAAAAAAATTTTCTACTGTCGCAAATTTTAATTGCGCTAGGGATTGCCTTTTCTATAGTAAATTATTCAAAAAATAATTTTTTACTGTCGGAAATTTTAATTGCGCCAGGGATTGCCTTTTCTACAGTAAATTTTTAAAAAAATAATTTTATACTGTCGCAAATTTTAATTGCGCCAGGGATTGCCTTTTCTATAGTAAATTACTCAAAAAATAATTTTTTACTGTCGCAAGTTTTAATTACCCCAGGGATTGCCTTTTCTACAGTAAATTTTTCAAAAAAAATAATTTTTTACTGTCGCAAATTTTAAATACACCAGGGATTGCCTTTCCTATAGTAAATTTTTCACAAAATATTTTTTTACTGTCGCAAATTTTAAATTACGCCAGGGATTGACTTTTCTATAGTAAATTTTTTCACAAATTAATTTTTTACTGTCGCAAAATTTAATTGCCCCAGGGATTGCCTTTTCTATAGTAAATTTTTCAAAAAATAATTTTTTACTGTCGCAAATTTTAATTACGCCAGGGATTGCTTTTCTATAGTAAATTTCTCAAAAAATTAATTTTTTACTGTCGCAAATTTTAAATACGCCAGGGATTGCCTTTTCTATAGTAAATTATTCAAAAAAATAATTTTTAACTGATGCAAATTTTAATTGCGCCAGGGATTGCCTTTTCTACAGTAAATTATTCATAAATTAATTTTTTACTGTCGCAAATTTTAAATATGCCAGGGATTGCCTTTTCTATAGTAAATTTTTCAAAAATTAATTTTTTACTGTCCCAAATTTTAATTACGCCAGGGATTGCCTTTTCTATAGTAAATTTTTCACAAATTAATTTTTTACTTCGCAAATTTTAAAGACGCCAGGGATTGCCTTTTCTATAGTAAAATTTTTCAAAAAATAATTTTTTACTGTCGCAAATTTTAATTGCGCCAGGATTGCCTTTTCTATAGTAAATTATTCAAAAAATAATTTTTTACTGTCGCAAATTTTAATTGCGCCAAGCGATTGCCTTTTCTACAGTAAATTTTTCAAAAAATAATTTTATACTGTCGCAAATTTTAATTGCGCCAGGGATTGCCTTTTCTATAGTAAATTATTCAAATAATAATTTTTTACTGTCGCAAATTTTAATTACGCCAGGGATTGACTTTTCTATTGTAAATTTTTCACAAATTAATTTTTAACTGTCGCAAGTTTTAAATTGCGCCAGGGATTGCCTTTCCTATAGTAAATTTTTCACATATTAATTTTATACTGTGGCAAATTTTAATTACCCCAGGGATTGACTTTTCTATAGTAAATTTTTCGCAAATTAATTTTTTACTGTCGCAAAATTTAATTGCCCCAGGGATTGACTTTTCTATAGTAAATTTTTCACAAATTAATTTTTTACTGTCGCAAATTTTAATTACGCCAGGGATTGCCTTTCCTATAGTAAATTTTTCAAAATTTAATTTTATACTGTCGCAAATTTTAATTGCGCCAGGGATTGCCTTTTCTACAGTAAATTATTCACAAATTAATTTTTTACTGTCGCAAATTTCAATTACGTCAGGGATTGCCTTTTCTATAGTAAATTTTTCAAAATTTAATTTTATACTGTCGCAAATTTTAATTGCGCCAGGGATTGCCTTTTCTACAGTAAATTTTTCAAAAATTAATTTTTACTGTCGCAAGTTTTAATTACGCCAGGGATTGCCTTTTCTATAGTAAATTATTCACAAATTAATTTTTAACTCTCGCAAGTTTTAATTGCGCCAGGATTGCCTTTCCTATAGTAAATTTTTCACAAATTAATTTTTTACTGTCGAAAATTTTAACTACGCCAGGGATTGACTTTTTCTATAGTAAATTTTTCGCAAATTAATTTTTTACTGTCGCAAAATTTAATTGCCCCAGGAATTGACTTTTCTATAGTAAATTTTTCACAAATTAATTTTTTACTGTCGCAAATTTTAATTAAGCCAGGGATTGCCTTTCCTATAGTAAATTTTTCAAATTTAATTTTATACTGTCGCAAATTTTAATTGCGCCAGGGATTGCCTTTTCTGCAGTAAATTTTTCAAAAAATAATTTTTTACTGTCGCAAATTATAATTGCGCCAGGGATTGCCTTTTCCATAGTACAATTATTCACAAATTAATTTTTAACTGTCGCAAGTTTAATTGCGCCAGGGATTGCCTTTTCTACAGTAAATTTTTCACAAATTAATTTTTTACTGTCGCAAATTTTAAATACACCAGGGATTACCTTTCCTATAGTAAATTTTTCACAAATTAATTTTTTACTGTCGCAAATTTTAATTACGCCAGGGATTGACTTTTCTATAGTAAATTTTTCACAAATTAATTTTTTACTGTCGCAAAATTTAATTGCCCCAGGGATTGCCTTTTCTATAGTAAATTTTTTCAAAAAATATTTTTTACTGTCGCAAATTTTAATTACGCCAGGGATTGACTTTTCTATAGTAAATTTTTCACAAATTAATTTTTAACTGTCGCAAGTTTTAATTGCGCCAGGGATTGCCTTTCCTATAGTAAATTTTTCACAAATTAATTTTTTACTGTCGCAAATTTTAATTACCCCAGGGATTGACTTTTCTATAGTAAATTATTCGCAAATTAATTTTTTACTGTCGCAAAATTTAATTGCCCCAGGGATTGACTTTTCTATAGTAAATTTTTCACAAATTAATTTTTTACTGTCGCAAATTTTAATTACGCAGGGATTGCCTTTCCTATAGTAAATTTTTCAAAATTTAATTTTATACTGTCGCAAATTTTAATTGCGCCAGGGATTGCCTTTTCTACAGTAAATTTTTCAAAAAATAATTTTTTACTGTCGCAAATTTTAATTACGCCAGGGATTGCCTTTTCTATAGTAAATTTTCAAAATTTAATTTTATACTGTCGCAAATTTTAATTGCCCCAGGGATTGCCTTTTCTATAGTAAATTATTCACAAATTAATTTTTAACTGTCGTAAGTTTTAATTGCGCCAGGGATTGCCTTTTCTACAGTAAATTTTTCACAAATTAATTTTTTACTGTCGCAAATTTTAATTGCGCCAGGGATTGCCTTTTCTATAGTAAATTTTTCAAAATTTAATTTTATATTGTCGCAAATTGTAATTGCCGCCAGGGATTGCCTTTTCTACAGTAAACTTTTCAAAAAAAAAATTTCTACTGTCGCAAATTTTAATTGCGCTAGGGATTGCCTTTTCTATAGTAATTTATTCAAAAAATAATTTTTTTACTGTCGGAAATTTTAACTGCGCCAGGGATTGCCTTTTCTACAGTAAATTTTTAAAAAAATAATTTTATACTGTCGCAAATTTTAATTGCGCCAGGGATTGCCTTTTCTATAGTAAATTACTCAAAAAATAATTTTTTACTGTCGCAAGTTTTAATTACCCCAGGGATTGCCTTTTCTACAGTAAATTTTTCAAAAAATAATTTTTTACCTGTCGCAAATTTTAAATACACCAGGGATTGCCTTTCCTATAGTAAATTTTTCACAAATTAATTTTTTACTGTCGCAAATTTTAATTACGCCAGGGATTGACTTTTCTATAGTAAATTTTTCACAAATTAATTTTTTACTGTCGCAAAATTTAATTGCCCCAGGGATTGCCTTTTCTATAGTAAATTTTTCAAAAAATAATTTTTACTGTCGCAAATTTAATTACGCCAAGAATTGCCTTTTCTATAGTAAATTTCTCAAAAATTAATTTTTTACTGTCGCAATTTTAAATACGCCAGGGATTGCCTTTTCTATAGTAAATTATTCAAAAAAATAATTTTTAACTGATGCAAATTTTAATTGCGCCAGGGATTGCCTTTTCTACAGTAAATTATTCATAAATTAATTTTTTACTCTCGCAAATTTTAAATATGCCAGGGATTGCCTTTTTCTATAGTAAATTTTTCAAAATTAATTTTTTACTGTCCCAAATTTTAATTACGCCAGGGATTGCCTTTTCTATAGTAAATTTTTCACAAATTAATTTTTTACTGTCCCAAATTTTAATTACGCCAGGGATTGCCTTTTCTATAGTAAATTTTTCACAAATTAATTTTTTACTTTCGCAAATTTTAAAGACGCCAGGGATTGCCTTTTCTATAGTAAATTATTCACAAATTAATTTTTTACTGTCGCAAATTTCAATTACGTCAGGGATTGCCTTTTCTATAGTAAATTTTTCAAAATTTAATTTTATACTGTCGCAAATTTTAATTGCGCCAGGGATTGCCTTTTCTACAGTAAATTTTTCAAAAATTAATTTTTTACTGTCGCAAGTTTTAATTACGCCAGGGATTGCCTTTTCTATAGTAAATTATTCACAAATTAATTTTTAACTCTCGCAAGTTTTAATTGCGCCAGGGATTGCCTTTCCTATAGTAAATTTTTCACAAATTAATTTTTTACTGTCGAAAATTTTAACTACGCCAGGGATTGACTTTTCTATAGTAAATTTTTCGCAAATTAATTTTTTACTGTCGCAAAATTTAATTGCCCCAGGAATTGACTTTTCTATAGTAAATTTTTCACAAATTAATTTTTTACTGTCGCAAATTTTAATTACGCCAGGGATTGCCTTTCCTATAGTAAATTTTTCAAAATTTAATTTTATACTGTCGCAAATTTTAATTGCGCCAGGGATTGCCTTTTCTGCAGTAAATTTTTCAAAAAATAATTTTTTACTGTCGCAAATTATAATTGCGCCAGGGATTGCCTTTTCCATAGTAAATTATTCACAAATTAATTTTTAACTGTCGCAAGTTTTAATTGCGCCAGGGATTGCCTTTTCTACAGTAAATTTTTCACAAATTAATTTTTTACTGTCGCAAATTTTAAATACACCAGGGATTACCTTTCCTATAGTAAATTTTTCACAAATTAATTTTTTACTGTCGCAAATTTTAATTACGCCAGGGATTGACTTTTCTATAGTAAATTTTTCACAAATTAATTTTTTACTGTCGCAAAATTTAATTGCCCCAGGGATTGCCTTTTCTATAGTAAATTTTTCAAAAAATATTTTTTACTGTCGCAAATTTTAATTACGCCAGGGATTGACTTTTCTATAGTAAATTTTTCACAAATTAATTTTTAACTGTCGCAAGTTTTAATTGCGCCAGGGATTGCCTTTCCTATAGTAAATTTCTCAAAAATTAATTTTTTACTGTCGCAAATTTTAAATACGCCAGGGATTGCCTTTTCTATAGTAAATTATTCAAAAAAATAATTTTTAACTGATGCAAATTTTAATTGCGCCAGGGATTGCCTTTTCTACAGTAAATTATTCATAAATTAATTTTTTACTCTCGCAAATTTTAAATATGCCAGGGATTGCCTTTTCTATAGTAAATTTTTCAAAAATTAATTTTTTACTGTCCCAAATTTTAATTACGCCAGGGATTGCCTTTTCTATAGTAAATTTTTCACAAATTAATTTTTTACTTTCGCAAATTTTAAAGACGCCAGGGATTGCCTTTTCTATAGTAAATTATTCACAAATTAATTTTTTACTGTCGCAAATTTCAATTACGTCAGGGATTGCCTTTTCTATAGTAAATTTTTCAAAATTTAATTTTATACTGTCGCAAATTTTAATTGCGCCAGGGATTGCCTTTTCTACAGTAAATTTTTCAAAAATTAATTTTTTACTGTCGCAAATTTTAAATCCGCCAGGAATTGCCTTTTCAATAGTAAATTTTTCAAAAAATAATTTTTTACTGTCGGAAATTATAATTGCGCCAGGGATTGCCTTTTCTATAGTAAATTATTCAAAAAATAATTTTTTACTGTCGCAAATTTTAATTGCGCCAGGGATTGCCTTTTCTATAGTAAATTTTTCAAAAATTAATTTTTTACTGTCGCAAATTATAATTGGGCCAGGGATTGCCTTTTCTATAGTAAATTTTTCAAAATTTAATTTTATACTGTCGCAAATTGTAATTGCGCCAGGGATTGCCTTTTCTACAGTAAATTTTTCAAAAAATAATTTTCTACTGTCGCAAATTTTAATTGCGCCAGGGATTGCCTTTTCTATAGTAAATTATTCAAAAAATAATTTGTTACTGTCGCAAATTTTAATTGCGCCAGGGATTGCCTTTCCTACAGTAAATTTTCCAAAAAGTTATTTTATACTGTCGCAAATTTTAATTGCGCCAGGGATTGCCTTTTCTATAGTAAATTATTCAAAAAATAATTTTTTACTGTCGCAAGTTTTAATTACGCCAGGGATTGCCTTTTCTACAGTAAATTTTTCACAAATTAATTTTTTACTGTCGCAAGTTTTAATTACGCCAGGGATTGCCTTTTCTATAGTAAATTTTTCAAAAATTAATTTTTTACTGTCGCAAATTTTAAATCCGCCAGGGATTGCCTTTTCTATAGTAAATTTTTCAAAATATAATTTTTTATTGTCGCAAATTTTAATTGCACCAGGGATTGCCTTTTCTATAGTAAATTGTTCACAAATTAATTTTTTCCTGTCGCAAGTTTTAATTGCGCCAGGGATTGCCTTTTCTACAGTAAATTTTTCACAAATTAATTTTTTACTGTCGCAAATTTTAATTGCGCCAGGGACTGCCTTTTCTATAGTAAGCTTTTCAAAATTTAATTTAAAACTGTCGCAAATTGTAATTGCGCCAGGAATTGCCTTTTCTACAGTAAATTTTTCAAAAAATAATTTTCTACTGTCGCAAATTTTAATTGCGCCAGGGATTGCCTTTTCTATAGTAAATTATTCAAAAAATAATTTTTTACTGTCGCAAATATTAATTGCGCCAGGGATTGCCTTTTCTATAGTAAATTTTTCAAAAAATAATTTTATACTGTCGCAAATTTTAATTTCGCCAGGGATTGCCTTTTCTATAGTAAATTATTCAAAAAAAAATTTTTTACTGTCGCAAGTTTTAATTACGCCAGGGATTGCCTTTTCTGCAGTAAATTTTTCAAAAAATAGTTTTTTACTGCCGCAAATTTTAAATACGCCAGGAATTTACTTTCCTATAGTAAATTTTTCACAAATTAATTTTTTACTGGCGCAAATTTTAATTAAGCCAGGGATTGACTTTTCTATAGTAAATTTTTCGCAAATTAATTTTTTAGTGTCGCAAAATTTAATTGCCCCAGGGATTGCCTTTTCTATAGTAAATTTTTCAAAAAATAATTTTTTACTGTCGCAAAATTTAATTACGCCAGGGATTGCCTTTTCTATAGTAAATTTTTCAAAAATTAATTTTTTACTGTCGCAAACTTTAAATACGCCAGGGATTGCCTATTCTATAGTAAATTTTTCAAAAAAATAATTTTTTACTGTCGCAAATTTTAATTGCGCCAGGGATTGCCTTTTCTATAGTAAATTTTTCACAAATTAATTTTTTACTTTCGCAAATTTTAAAGACGCCAGGGATTGCCGTTTCTATAGTAAATTATTCACAAATTAATTTTTTACTGTCGCAAATTTTAATTACGCCAGGGATTGCCTTTTCTATAGTAAAATTTTCAAAATTTAATTTTATACTGTCGCAAATTTTAATTGCGCCAGGGATTGCCTTTTCTACAGTAAATTTTTCAAAAAATAGTTTTTTACTGTCGCAAATTTTAATTGCGCCAGGGATTGCCTTTTCTATAGTAAAGTTTTCAAAAATTAATTTTTTACTGTCGCAAATTTTAAATACCCCAGCGATTGCCTTTTCTATAGTAAATTATTCACAAAATAATTTTTTACTGTCGCAAATTTTAATTGCGCCAGGGATTGCCTTTTCTATAGTAAATTATTCAAAAAATAATTTTTTACTGTCGCAAATTTTAATTGCGCCAGGGATTGCCTTTTCTGCAGTAAATTTTTCAAAAAATAGTTTTTTACTGCCGCAAATTTTAAAAACGCCAGGAATTGCCTTTCCTATAGTAAATTTTTCACAAATTAATTTTTTACTGGCGCAAATTTTAATTACGCCAGGGATTGACATTTCTATAGTAAATTTTTCGCAAATTAATTTTTTACTGTCGCAAAATTTAATTGCCCCAGGGATTGCCTTTTCTATAGTAAATTTTTCAAAAAATAATTTTTTACTGTCGCAAATTTTAATTACGCCAGGGATTGCCTTTTCTATAGTAAATTTCTCAAAAATTAATTTTTTACTGTCGCAAACTTTAAATACGCCAGGGATTGCCTTTTCTATAGTAAATTTTTCAAAAAAATAATTTTTTACTGTCGCAAATTTTAATTGCGCTAGGGATTGCCTTTTCTATAGTAAATTATTCAAAAAATAATTTTTTACTGTCGGAAATTTTAATTGCGCCAGGGATTGCCTTTTCTACAGTAAATTTTTAAAAAAATAATTTTATACTGTCGCAAATTTTAATTGCGCCAGGGATTGCCTTTTCTATAGTAAATTACTCAAAAAATAATTTTTTACTGTCGCAAGTTTTAATTACCCCAGGGATTGCCTTTTCTACAGTAAATTTTTCAAAAAATAATTTTTTACTGTCGCAAATTTTAAATACACCAGGAATTGCCTTTCCTATAGTAAATTTTTCACAAATTTATTTTTTACTATCGCAAATTTTAATTACGCCAGGGATTGACTTTTCTATAGTAAATTTTTCACAAACTAATTTTTTACTGTCGCAAAATTTAATTGCCCCAGGGATTGCCTTTTCTATAGTAAATTTTTCAAAAAATAATTTTTTACTGTCGCAAATTTTAATTACGCCAGGGATTGCCTTTTCTATAGTAAATTTCTCAAAAATTAATTTTTTACTGTCGCAAATTTTAAATACGCCAGGGATTGCCTTTTCAAAAAAATAATTTTTAACTGATGCAAATTTCAATTGCGCCAGGGATTGCCTTTTCTACAGTAAATTATTCATAAATTAATTTTTTACTCTCGCAAATTTTAAATATGCCAGGGATTGCCTTTTCTATAGTAAATTTTTCAAAAATTAATTTTTTACTGTCCCAAATTTTAATTACGCCAGGGATTGCCTTTTTTTTAGTAAATTTTTCACAAATTAATTTTTTACTTTCGCAAATTTTAAAGACGCCAGGGATTGCCTTTTCTATAGTAAATTATTCACAAATTAATTTTTTACTGTCGCAAATTTCAATTACGTCAGGGATTGCCTTTTCTATAGTAAATTTTTCAAAATTTAATTTTATACTGTCGCAAATTTTAATTGCGCCAGGGATTGCCTTTTCTACAGTAAATTTTTCAAAAATTAATTTTTTACTGTCGCAAATTTTAAATCCGCCAGGAATTGCCTTTTCAATAGTAAATATTTCAAAAAATAATTTTTTTCTGTCATAAATTTTAATTGCGCCAGGGATTGCCTTTTCTATAGTAAATTATTCAAAAAATAATTTTTTACTGTCGCAAATTTTAATTGCGCCAGGGATTGCCTTTTCTATAGTAAATTTTTCAAAAATTAATTTTTTACTGTCGCAAATTATAATTGCGCCAGGGATTGCCTTTTCTATAGTAAATTTTTCAAAATTTAATTTTATACTGTCGCAAATTTTAATTGCGCCAGGGATTGCCTTTCCTACAGTAAATTTTCCAAAAAGTTATTTTATACTGTCGCAAATTTTAATTGCGCCAGGGATTGCCTTTTCTATAGTAAATTATTCAAAAAATAATTTTTTACTGTCGCAAGTTTTAATTACGCCAGGGATTGCCTTTTCTACAGTAAACTTTTCACAAATTAATTTTTTACTGTCGCAAGTTTTAATTACGCCAGGGATTGCCTTTTCTATAGTAAATTTTTCAAAAATTAATTTTTTACTGTCGCAAATTTTAAATCCGCCAGGGATTGCCTTTTCTATAGTAAATTTTTCAAAATATAATTTTTTATTGACGCAAATTTTAATTGCACCAGGGATTGCCTTTTCTATAGTAAATTGTTCACAAATTAATTTTTTCCTGTCGCAAGTTTTAATTGCGCCAGGGATTGCCTTTTCTACAGTAAATTTTTCACAAATTAATTTTTTACTGTCGCAAATTTTAATTGCGCCAAGGACTGCCTTTTCTATAGTAAACTTTTCAAAATTTAATTTAAAACTGTCGCAAATTGTAATTGCGCCAGGGATTGACTTTTCTATAGTAAATTTTTCGCAAATTAATTTTTTACTGTCGCAAAATTTAATTGCCCCAGGGATTGCCTTTTCTATAGTAAATTTTTCAAAAAATAATTTTTTACTGTCGCAAAATTTAGTTACGCCAGGGATTGCCTTTTCTATAGTAAATTTTTCAAAAATTAATTTTTTACTGTCGCAAACTTTAAATACGCCAGGGATTGCCTATTCTATAGTAAATTTTTCAAAAAAATAATTTTTTACTGTCGTAAATTTTAATTGCGCCAGGGATTGCTTTTTCTATAGTAAATTTTTCACAAATTAATTTTTTACTTTCGCAAATTTTAAAGACGCCAGGGATTGCCTTTTCTATAGTAAATTATTCACAAATTAATTTTTTACTGTCGCAAATTTTAATTACGCCAGGGATTGCCTTTTCTATAGTAAAATTTTCAAAATTTAATTTTATACTGTCGCAAATTTTAATTGCGCCAGGGATTGCCTTTTCTACAGTAAATTTTTCAAAAAATAATTTTTTACTGTCGCAAATTTTAATTGCGCCAGGGATTGCCTTTTCTATAGTAAAGTTTTCAAAAATTAATTTTTTACTGGCGCAAATTTTAAATACCCCAGCAATTGCCTTTTCTAGAGTAAATTTTTCAAAAATTAATTTTTTACGGTCGCAAATTTTATATCCGCCAGGTATTGCCTTTTTTATAGTAAATTTTTCAAAATATAATTTTGTATTGTCGCAAATTTTAATTGCACCAGGGATTGCCTTTTCTATAGTAAATTGTTCACAAATTAATTTTTTACTGTCGCAAGTTTTAATTGCGCCAGGGATTGCCTTTTCTACAGTAAATTTTTCACAAATTAATTTTTTACTGTCTGAAATTTTAATTGCGCCAGGGATTGCCTTTTCTATAATAAACTTTTCAAAATTTAATTTAATAATGTCGCAAATTGTAATTGCGCCAGGGCTTGCCTTTTCTACAGTAAATTTTTCAAAAAATAATTTTCTACTGTCGCAAATTTTAATTGCGCCAGGGATTGCCTTTTCTATAGTAAATTATTCAAAAAATAATTTTTTACTGTCGCAAATTTTAATTGCGCCAGGGATTGCCTTTTCTACAGTAAATTTTTCAAAAAATAATTTTATACTGTCGCAAATTTTAATTGCGCCAGGGATTGCCTTTTCTATAGTAAATTATTCAAAAAATAATTTTTTACTGTCGCAAGTTTTAATTACGCCAGGGATTGCCTTTTCTACAGTAAATTTTTCAAAAAATAATTTTTTACTGTCGCAAATTTTAAATACGCCAGGGATTGACTTTTCTATAGTAAATTTTTTAAAATTTAATTTTATACTGTCGCAGATTTTAATTGCGCCAGGGATTGCCTTTTCTACAGTAAATTTTTCAAAAAATAATTTTTTATTGTCGCAAATTTTAATTGCGCCAGGGATTGCCTTTTCTATAGTAATTTTTAACAAATTAATTTTTTACTGTCGCAAATTTTAATTACGCCAGGGATTGCCTTTTCTATAGTAAATTTTTCAAAAATTAATTTTTTACTGTCGCAAATTTTAATTACGCCAGGGATTGCCTTTTCTACAGTAAATTTTTCAAAAATTAATTTTTTACTGTCGCAAATTTTAATTGCGCCAGGGATTGCCTTTTCTATAGTAAACTTTTCAAAATTTAATTTAATACTGTCGCAAATCGTAATTGCGCCAGGGATTGCCTTTTCTACAGTAAATTTTTCAAAAAATAATTTTCTACTGCCGCAAATTTTAATTGCGCCAGGGATTGCCTTTTCTATAGTAAATTTTTCACAAATTAATTTTTTACTTTCGCAATTTTAAAGACGCCAGGGATTGCCTTTTCTATAGTAAATTATTCACAAATTAATTTTTTACTGTCGCAAATTTTAATTACGCCAGGGATTGCCTTTTCTGTAGTAAATTTTTCAAAATTTAATTTTATACTGTCGCAAATTTTAATTGCGCCAGGGATTGCTTTTTCTACAGTAAATTTTTCAAAAAATAATTTTTTACTGTCGTAAATTTTAATTACGCCAGGGATTGCCTTTTCTAGAGTAAATTTTTCAAAAATTAATTTTTTTCCGTCGCAAATTTTAAATCCGCCAGGAATTGCCTTTTCTATAGTAAATTTTTCAAAAAATAATTTTTTACTGTCGCAAATTTTAATTGCGCCAGGGATTGCCTTTTCTATAGTAAATTATTCAAAAAATAATTTTTTACTGTCGCAAATTTTAATTGCGCCAGGGATTGCCTTTTCTATAGTAAAATTTTCAAAAATTAATTTTTTACTGTCGCAAATTATAATTGCGCCAGGGATTGCCTTTTCTATAGTAAATTTTTCAAAATTTAATTTTATACTGTCGCAAGTTGTAATTGCGCCAGGGATTGCCTTTTCTACAGTAAATTTTTCAAAAAATAATTTTCTACTGTCGCAAATTTTAATTGCGCCAGGGATTGCCTTTTCTATAGTAAAATATTCAAAAAATAATTTTTTACTGTCGCAAATTTTAATTGCGCCAGGGATTGCCTTTTCTACAGTAAATTTTTCAAAAAATAATTTTATACTGTCGCAAATTTTAATTGCGCCAGGGATTGCCTTTTCTATAGTAAATTATTCAAAAAATAATTTTTTATTGTCGCAAGTTTTAATTACGCCAGGGATTGCCTTTTCTACAGTAAATTTTTCACAAATTACTTTTATACTGTCGCAAGTTTTAATTACGCCAGGGATTGCCTTTTCTATCGTAAATTTTTCAAAAATTAATTTTTTACTGTCGCAAATTTTAAATCCGCCAGGGATTGCCTTTTCTATAGTAAATTTTTCAAAATATAATTTTTTATTGTCGCAAATTTTAATTGCACCAGGGATTGCCTTTTCTATAGTAAATTGTTCACAAATTAATTTTTTACTGTCGCAAGTTTTAATTGCGCCAGGGATTGCCTTTTCTACAGTAAATTTTTCACAAATTAATTTTTTACTGTCGCAAATTTTAATTGCGCCAGGGATTGCCTCTTCTGTAGTAAACTTTTCAAAATTGAATTTAATACTGTCGCAAATTGTAATTGCGCCAGGGATTGCCTTTTCAACAGTAAATTTTTCAAAAAATAATTTTCTATTGTCGCAAATTTTAATTGCGCCAGGGATTGCCTTTTCTATAGTAAATTATTCAAAAAATAATTTTTTACTGTCACAAATTTTAATTGCGCCAGGGATTGCCTTTTCTACAGTAAATTTTTCAAAAAATAATTTTATACTGTCGCAAATTTTAATTGCGCCAGGGATTGCCTTTTCTATAGTAAATTATTCAAAAAATAATTTTTTACTGTCGCAAGTTTTAACTACGCCAGGGATTGCCTTTTCTACAGTAAATTTTTCAAAAAATAATTTTTTACTGTCGCAAATTTTAAATACGCCAGGGATTGCCTTTTCTATAGTAAATTTTTCAAAATTTAATTTTATACTGTCGCAAATTTTAATTGCGCCAGGGATTGCCTTTTCTACAGTAAATTTTTCAAAAAATAATTTTTTATTGTCGCAAATTTTAATTGCGCCAGGGATTGCTTTTTCTATAGTAATTTTTTCAAAAATTAATTTTTTACTGTCGCAAATTTTAATTACGCCAGGGATTGCCTTTTCTATATTAAATTTTTCACAAATTAATTTTTTACTGTCGCAAATTTTAATTGCGCCAGGGATTGCCTTTTCTATAGTAAATTTTTCAAAAATTAATTTTTTACTGTCGCAAATTTTAATTACGCCAGGGATTGCCTTTTCTATAGTAAATTTTGCAAAAAAATAATTTTTTACTGTCGCAAATTGTAACTGCGCCAGGGATTACCTTTCTATAGCAAATTTTTCAAAAAATAATTTTTTACTGTCGCAAATTTTAAATACGCCATGGATTGCCTTTTCTACAGTAAATTTTTCAAAAAATAATTTTATACTGTCGCAAATTTTAAATACGCCAGGGATTGCCTTTCCTATAGTAAATTTTTCAAAATTTAATTTTATAATGTCGCAAATTTTAATTCTGCCAGGGATTGCCTTTTCTACAGTAAATTTTTCAAAAAATAATTTTTTACTGTCGCAAATTTTAATTGCGCCAGGGATTGCCTTTTCTATAGTAATTTTTTCACAAATTAATTTTTTACTGTCGCAAATTTTAATTACGCCAGGGATTGCCTTTTCTATAGTAAATTTTTCACAAATTAATTTTTTACTGTCGCAAATATTAACTGCGCCAGGGATTGCCTTTTCTATAGTAAATTTTTCAAAAAATAATTTTTTACTGTCGCAAATTTTAATTACGCCAGGGATTGCCTTTTCTATAGTAAATTTTTCAAAAATTAATTTTTTACTGTCGCAAATTTTAATTACGCCAGGGATTGCCTTTTCTACAGTAAATTTTTCAAAAAATAATTTTCTACTGTCGCAAATTTTAATTGCGCCAGGGATTGCCTTTTCTACAGTAAATTTTTCAAAAATTAATTTTTTACTGTCGCAAATTTTAAATCCGCCAGGGATTGCCTTTTCTATAGTAAATTTTTCAAAAAATAATTTTTTACTGTCGCAAATTTTAATTGCGCCAGGGATTGCCTTTTCTATAGTAAATTTTTCAAAAAATAATTTTTTACTGTCGCAAATTTTAAATACGCCAGGGATTGCCTTTTCTACAGTAAATTTTTCAAAAAATAATTTTATACTGTCCTAAATTTTAATTACGCCAGGGATTGCCTTTTCTACAGTAAATTTTCCAAAAAATAATTTTTTACTGTCGCAAATTTTAATTACGCCAGGGATTGCCTTTTCTATAGTAAATTTTGCAAAAAAATAATTTTTTACTGTCGCAAATTGTAACTGCGCCAGGGATTACCGTTTCTATAGTAAAGTCTTCAAAAAATAATTTTTTACTGTCGCAAATTTTAATTGCGGCAGGGATTGCCTTTTCTACAGTAAATTTTTCAAAAAATAATTCTTTACTGTCGCAAATTTTAAATGCGCCAGGGATTGCCCTTTCTACAGTAAATTTTTCAAAAAATAATTTTTTACTGTCGCAAATTTTAATTACGCCAGGGACTGCCTTTTCTATAGTAAATTTTGCAAATAAATAATTTTTTACTGTCGCAAATTGTAACTGCGCCAGGGATTACCTTTTCTATAGTAAATTTTTCAAAAAATAATTTTTTACTGTCGCAAGTTTTAAATACGCCAGGGATTGCCATTTTACAGTAAATTTTTCAAAAAATAATTTTTTACTGTCGCAAATTTTAATTGCGCCAGGGATTGCCTTTTCTACAGTAAATTTTTCAAAAAATAATTTTTTACTGTCGCAAATTTTAATTGCGGCAGGGATTGCCTTTTCTACAGTAAATTTTTCACAAAATAATTTTTTACTGTCGCAAATTTTAATTGCGCCAGGGATTGCCTTTTCTACAGTAAATTTTTCAAAAAATAATTTTTTACTGTGGCAAATTTTAATTACGCCAGGGATTGCCTCTTCTATAGTAAATTATTCACAAATTAATTTTTTACTGTCGCAAATTTTAATTGCACCAGGGATTGCCTTTTCTATAGTAAATTTTTCAAAAAATAATTTTTTTCTGTCGCAAATTTTAATTGCGCCAGGGATTGCCTTTTCTATAGTAAATTTTTCAAAAAATAATTTTTTACTGTCGCAAATTTTAAATACGCTAGGGATTGCCTTTTCTACAGTAAATTTTTCAAAAAATAATTTCCTACTGTCGCAAATTTTAAATACGCCAGGGATTGCCTTTTCTACAGTAAATTTTTCAAAAAATAATTTTTTACTGTCGCAAATTTTTAATACGCCAGGGATTGCCTTTTCTACAGTAAATTTTTCAAAAAATAATTTCCTACTGTCGCAAATTTTAATTGCGCCAGGGATTGCCTTTTCTATAGTAAATTTTTCAAAAAATAATTTTTTACTGTCGCAAATTTTAAATACGCCAGGGATTGCCTTTTCTACAGTAAATTTTTCAAAAAATAATTTTTTACTGTCGCAAATTTTAATTACGCCAGGGATTGCCTTTTCTACAGTAAATTTTTACAAAAAATAATTTTTTACTGTCGCAAATTTTAACTGCGCCAGGGATTGCATTTTCTACAGTAAATTTTTCAAAAAATAATTTTCTACTATCGCAAATTTTAATTGCGCCAGGGATTGCCTTTTCTACAGTAAATTTTGCAAAAAAATAATTTTATACTGTCGCAAATTCTAATTACGTCAGGGATTGCCTTTTCTATAGTAAATTTTGCAAAAAAATAATTTTTTACTGTCGCAAATTGTAACTGCGCCAGGGATTGCCTTTTCTACAGTAAATTATTCTAAAAATAATTTTTTAGTATCGCAAATTTTAATTGCGCCAGGGATTGCCTTTTCTACAGTAAATTTTTCAAAAAATAATTTTTTACTGTCGCAAATTTTAAATACGTCAGGGATTGCCTTTTCTACAGTAAATTTTTCAAAAAATAATTTCCTACTGTCGCAAATTTTAATTGCGGCAGGGATTGCCATTTATACAGTAAATTTTTCAAAAAATAATTTTTTACTGTCGCAAATTTTAATTGCGCCAGGGATTGCCTTTTCTACAGTAAATTTTTCAAAAATTAATTTTTTACTGTCGCAAATTTTAAATCCGCCAGGGATTGCCTTTTCTACAGTAAATTTTTCAAAAAATAATTTTTTACTGTCGCAAATTTTAATTGCGCCAGGGATTGCCTTTTCTATAGTAATTTTTTCACAAATTAATTTTTTACTGTCGCAAATTTTAATTACGCCAGGGATTGCCTTTTCTATAGTAAATTTTTCACAAATTAATTTTTTACTGTCGCAAATATTAACTGCGCCAGGGATTGCCTTTTCTATAGTAAATTTTTCAAAAAATAATTTTTTACTGTCGCAAATTTTAATTACGCCAGGGATTGCCTTTTCTATAGTAAATTTTTCAAAAATTAATTTTTTACTGTCGCAAATTTTAATTACGCCAGGGATTGCCTTTTCTACAGTAAATTTTTCAAAAAATAATTTTCTACTGTCGCAAATTTTAATTGCGCCAGGGATTGCCTTTTCTACAGTAAATTTTTCAAAAATTAATTTTTTACTGTCGCAAATTTTAAATCCGCCAGGGATTGCCTTTTCTATAGTAAATTTTTCAAAAAATAATTTTTTACTGTCGCAAATTTTAATTGCGCCAGGGATTGCCTTTTCTATAGTAAATTTTTCAAAAAATAATTTTTTACTGTCGCAAATTTTAAATACGCCAGGGATTGCCTTTTCTACAGTAAATTTTTCAAAAAATAATTTTATACTGTCCTAAATTTTAATTACGCCAGGGATTGCCTTTTCTACAGTAAATTTTCCAAAAAATAATTTTTTACTGTCGCAAATTTTAATTACGCCAGGGATTGCCTTTTCTATAGTAAATTTTGCAAAAAAATAATTTTTTACTGTCGCAAATTGTAACTGCGCCAGGGATTACCGTTTCTATAGTAAAGTCTTCAAAAAATAATTTTTTACTGTCGCAAATTTTAATTGCGGCAGGGATTGCCTTTTCTACAGTAAATTTTTCAAAAAATAATTTTTTACTGTCGCAAATTTTAAATGCGCCAGGGATTGCCCTTTCTACAGTAAATTTTTCAAAAAATAATTTTTTACTGTCGCAAATTTTAACTACGCCAGGGACTGCCTTTTCTATAGTAAATTTTGCAAATAAATAATTTTTTACTGTCGCAAATTGTAACTGCGCCAGGGATTACCTTTTCTATAGTAAATTTTTCAAAAAATAATTTTTTACTGTCGCAAGATTTAAATACGCCAGGGATTGCCATTTCTACAGTAAATTTTTCAAAAAATAATTTTTTACTGTCGCAAATTTTAATTGCGCCAGGGATTGCCTTTTCTACAGTAAATTTTTCAAAAAATAATTTTTTACTGTCGCAAATTTTAATTGCGGCAGGGATTGCCTTTTCTACAGTAAATTTTTCACAAAATAATTTTTCACTGTCGCAAATTTTAATTGCGCCAGGGATTGCCTTTTCTACAGTAAATTTTTCAAAAAATTATTTTTTACTGTGGCAAATTTTAATTACGCCAGGGATTGCCTCTTCTATAGTAAATTATTCACAAATTAATTTTTTACTGTCGCAAATTTTAATTGCACCAGGGATTGCCTTTTCTATAGTAAATTTTTCAAAAAATAATTTTTTTCTGTCGCAAATTTTAATTGCGCCAGGGATTGCCTTTTCTATAGTAAATTTTTCAATAAAATAATTTTTTACTGTCGCAAATTTTAAATACGCTAGGGATTGCCTTTTCTACAGTAAATTTTTCAAAAAATAATTTCCTACTGTCGCAAATTTTAAATACGCCAGGGATTGCCTTTTCTACAGTAAATTTTTCAAAAAATAATTTTTTACTGTCGCAAATTTTAAATACGCCAGGGATTGCCTTTTCTACAGTAAATTTTTCAAAAAATAATTTCCTACTGTCGCAAATTTTAATTGCGCCAGGGATTGCCTTTTCTATAGTAAATTTTTCAAAAAATAATTTTTTACTGTCGCAAATTTTAAATACGCCAGGGATTGCCTTTTCTACAGTAAATTTTTCAAAAAATAATTTTTTACTGTCGCAAATTTTAATTACGCCAGGGACTGCCTTTTCTACAGTAAATTTTTACAAAAAATAATTTTTTACTGTCGCAAATTTTAACTGCGCCAGGGATTGCATTTTCTACAGTAATTTTTTCAAAAAATAATTTTCTACTATCGCAAATTTTAATTGCGCCAGGGATTGCCTTTTCTACAGTAAATTTTGCAAAAAAATAATTTTATACTGTCGCAAATTCTAATTACGTCAGGGATTGCCTTTTCTATAGTAAATTTTGCAAAAAAAATAATTTTTTACTGTCGCAAATTGTAACTGCGCCAGGGATTGCCTTTTCTACAGTAAATTATTTTAAAAATAATTTTTTAGTATCGCAAATTTTAATTGCGCCAGGGATTGCCTTTTCTACAGTAAATTTTTCAAAAAATAATTTTTTACTGTCGCAAATTTTAAATACGTCAGGGATTGCCTTTTCTACAGTAAATTTTTCAAAAAATAATTTCCTACTGTCGCAAATTTTAATTGCGCCAGGGATTGCCTTTTCTATAGTAAATTTTTCAAAAAATAATTTTTTACTGTCGCAAATTTTAAATACGCGAGGGATTGCCCTTTCTACAGTAAATTTTGCAAAAAATTATTTTTTACTGTCGCAAATTTTAATTGCGCCAGGGATTGCCTTCTCTACAGTAAATTTTTCAAAAAATAATTTTTTACTGTCGCAAATTTTAATTGCGGCAGGGATTGCCTTTTATACAGTAAATTTTTCAAAAAATAATTTTTTACTGTCGCAAATTTTAATTGCGCCAGGGATTGCCTTTTCTACAGTAAATTTTTCAAAAATTAATTTTTTACTGTCGCAAATTTTAAATCCGCCAGGGATTGCCTTTTCTATAGTAAATTTTTCAAAAAATAATTTTTTACTGTCGCAAATTTTAATTGCGCCAGGGATTGCCTTTTCTATAGTAAATTTTTCAAAAAATAATTTTTTACTGTCGCAAATTTTAAATACGCCAGGGATTGCCTTTTCTACAGTAAATTTTTCAAAAAATAATTTTATACTGTCGCAAATTTTAATTACGCCAGGGATTGCCTTTTCTACAGTAAATTTTTCAAAAAATAATTTTTTACTGTCGCAAATTTTAAATACGCCAGGGATTGCCTTTTCTATAGTAAATTATTCACAAATTAATTTTTTACTGTCGCAAATTTTAATTGCGCCAAGGTTTGCCTTTTCTACAGTAAATTTTACAAAAAATAGTTTTTTACTGTTGCAAATTTTAATTGCGCCAGGGACTGCCTTTTTTACAGTAAATTTTGCAAAAAAATGATTTTTTACTTTCGCAAATTTTAATTACGCCAGGGATTGCCTTTTCTATAGTAAATTTTTCAAAAAATAATTTTTTACTGTCGCAAATTTTAATTGCGCCAGGGATTGCCTTTTCTACAGTAAATTTTTCAAAAAATAATTTTTTACTGTCGCAAATTTTAATTGCGCCAGGGATTGCCTTTTCTATAGTAATTTTTTCAAAAAATAATTTTTTACTGTCGCAAATTTTAAATACGCCAAGAATTGCCTTTTCTACAGTAAATTTTTCAAAAAATAATTTTTTACTGTCGCAAATTTTAATTGCGCCAGGGATTACCTTTTCTACAGTAAATTTTTCAAAAAATAATTTTTTACTGTCGCAAATTTTAATTACGCCAGGGACTGTGTTTTCTATAGTAAATTTTGCAAAAAAATAATTTTTTACTGTCGCAAATTGTAACTGCGCCAGGGATTACCTTTCTATAGCAAATTTTTCAAAAAATTATTTTTTACTGTCGCAAATTTTAAATACGCCATGGATTGCCTTTTCTACAGTAAATTTTTCAAAAAATAATTTTATACTGTCGCAAATTTTAAATACGCCAGGGATTGCCTTTCCTATAGTAAATATTTCAAAATTTAATTTTATACTGTCGCAAATTTTAATTGCGCCAGGGATTGCCTTTTCTACAGTAAATTTTTCAAAAAATAATTTTTTACTGTCGCAAATTTTAATTGCGCCAGGGATTGCCTTTTCTATAGTAATTTTTTCACAAATTAATTTTTTACTGTCGCAAATTTTAATTACGCCAGGGATTGCCTTTTCTATAGTAAATTTTTCACAAATTAATTTTTTACTGTCGCAAATATTAACTGCGCCAGGGATTGCCTTTTCTATAGTAAATTTTTCAAAAAATAATTTTTTACTGTCGCAAATTTTAATTACGCCAGGGATTGCCTTTTCTATAGTAAATTTTTCAAAAATTAATTTTTTACTTTCGCAAATTTTAATTACGCCAGGGATTGCCTTTTCTACAGTAAATTTTTCAAAAAATAATTTTCTACTGTCGCAAATTTTAATTGCGCCAGGGATTGCCTTTTCTACAGTAAATTTTTCAAAAATTAATTTTTTACTGTCGCAAATTTTAAATCCGCGAGGGATTGCCTTTTCTATAGTAAATTTTTCAAAAAATAATTTTTTACTGTCGCAAATTTTAATTGCCAGGGATTGCCTTTTCTACAGTAAATTTTCCAAAAAATAATTTTTTACTGTCGCAAATTTTAAATACGCCAGGGATTGCCTCTTCTATAGTAAATTATTCACAAATTAATTTTTTACTGTCGCAAATTTTAATTGCGCCAGGGATTGCCTTTTCTACAGTAAATTTTACAAAAAATAGTTTTCTACTGTCGCAAATTTTAATTGCGCCAGGGATTGCCTTTTCTACAGTAAATTTTGCAAAAAAATAATTTTTTACTGTCGCAAATTTTAATTACGCCAGGGATTGCCTTTTCTATAGTAAATTTTGCAAAAAAATAATTTTTTACTGTCCCAAATTGTAACTGCGCCAGGGATTACCGTTTCTATAGTAAAGTCTTCAAAAAATAATTTTTTACTGTCGCAAATTTTAATTGCGACAGGGATTGCCTTTTCTACAGTAAATTTTTCAAAAAATAATTTTTTACTGTCGCAAATTTTAATTACGCCAGGGACTGCCTTATCTATAGTAAAGTTTGCAAATAAATAATTTTTTACTGTCGCAAATTGTAACTGCGCCAGGGATTGATTACCTTTTCTATAGTAAATTTTTCAAAAAATAATTTTTTACTGTCGCAAATTTTAAATACGCCAGGGATTGCCATTTCTACAGTAAATTTTTCAAAAAATAATTTTTTACTGTCGCAAATTTTAATTGCGCCAGGGATTGCCTTTTCTACAGTAAATTTTTCAAAAAATAATTTTTTACTGTCGCAAATTTTAATTGCGGCAGGGATTGCCTTTTCTACAGTAAATTTTTCACAAAATAATTTTTTACTGTCGCAAATTTTAATTGCGCCAGGGATTGCCGTTTCTACAGTAAATTTTTCAAAAAATAATTTTTTACTGTGGCCAATTTTAATTACGCCAGGGATTGCCTCTTCTATAGTAAATTATTCACAAATTAATTTTTTACTGTCGCAAATTTTAATTGCGCCAGGGATTGCCTTTTCTATAGTAAATTTTTCAAAAAATAATTTTTTTCTGTCGCAAATTTTAATTGCGCCAGGGATTGCCTTTTCTATAGTAAATTTTTCAAAAAATAATTTTTTACTGTGGCAAATTTTAAATACGCCAGGGATTGCCATTTCTACAGTAAATTTTTCAAAAATAATTTCCTACTGTCGCAAATTTTAAATACGCCAGGGATTGCCTTTTCTACAGTAATTTTTTCAAAAAATAATTTTTTACTGTCGCAAATTTTAAATACGCCAGGGATTGCCTTTTCTACAGTAAATTTTTCAAAAAATAATTTCCTACTGTCGCAAATTTTAACTGCGCCAGGGATTGCCTTTTCTATAGTAAATTTTTCAAAAAATAATTTTTTACTGTCGCAAATTTTAAATACGCCAGGGATTGCCTTTTCTACAGTAAATTTTTCAAAAAATAATTTTTTACTGTCGCAAATTTTAATTACGCCAGGGATTGCCTTTTCTACAGTAAATTTTTACAAAAAATAATTTTTTACTGTCGCAAATTTTAATTGCGCCAGAGATTGCCTTTTCTACAGTAAATTTTTCAAAAAATAATTTTCTACTATCGCAAATTTTAATTGCGCCAGGGATTGCCTTTTCTACAGTAAATTTTGCAAAAAAATAATTTTATACTGTCGCAAATTCTAATTACGTCAGGGATTGCCTTTTCTATAGTAAATTTTGCAAAAAAATAATTTTTTACTGTCGCAAATTGTAACTGCGCCAGGGATTGCCTTTTCTATAGTAAATTATTCTTAAAATAATTTTTTAGTGTCGCAAATTTTAATTGCGCCAGGGATTGCCTTTTCTACAGTAAATTTTTCAAAAAATAATTTTTTACTGTCGCAAATTTTAAATACGTCAGGGATTGCCTTTTCTACAGTAAATTTTTCAAAAAATAATTTCCTACTGTCGCAAATTTTAATTGCGCCAGGGATTGCCTTTTCTATAGTAAATTTTTCAAAAAATAATTTTTTACTGTCGCAAATTTTAAAAACGCCAGGGATTGCCCTTTCTACAGTAAATTTTTCAAAAAATTATTTTTTACTGTCGCAAATTTTAATTGCGCCAGGGATTGCCTTCTCTACAGTAAATTTTTCAAAAAATAATTTTTTACTGTCGCAAATTTTAATTGCGGCAGGGATTGCCTTTTCTACAGTAAATTTTTCAAAAAATAATTTTTTACTGTCGCAAATTTTAATTGCGCCAGGGATTGCCTTTTCTACAGTAAATTTTTCAAAAAATAATTTTTTACTGTGGCAAATTTTAATTACGCCAGGGACTGCTTTTTCTATAGTAAATTTTGCAAAAAAATTATTTATTACTGTCGCAAATTGTAACTGCGCCAGGGATTACCTTTTCTATAGCAAATTTTTCAAAAAATAATTTTTTACTGTCGCAAATTTTAAATACGCCAGCGATTGCCTTTTCTACAGTAAATTTTAAATAATACAATAAATTTTAAATACGCCAGGGATTGCCTTTTCTACAGTAATTTTTTCAAAAAATAATTTTTTACTGTCGCAAATTTTAAATACTCCAGGGATTGCTTTTTCTATAGTAAATTTTTCAAAATTTAATTTTATACTGTCGCAAGTTTTAATTGCGCCAGGGATTGCCTTTTCTACAGTAAATTTTTCAAAAAATAATTTTTTACTGTCGCAAATTTTAATTGCGCCAGGAATTGCGTTTTTTATAGTAATTTTTTCACAAATTAATTTTTTACTGTCGCAAATTTTAATTACCCCAGGGATTGCCTTTTCTATAGTAAATTTTTCAAAAATTAATTGTTTACTGTAGCAAATTTTAATTACGCCAGGGATTGCCTTTTCTACAGTAAATTTTTCAAAAAATAATTTTCTACTGTCGCAAATTTTAAATACGGCAGGGATTGCTATTTCTACAGTAAATTTTTCAAAAAATAATTTTTTACTGTCGCAAATTTTAATTACGCCAGGGATTGCCTTTTCTACAGTAAATTTTACAAAAAATCATTTTTACTGTCGCAAATTTTAATTGTGCTAGGGATTGCGTCTTCTACAGTAAATTTTTCAAAAAATAATTTTCTACTGTCGCAAATTTTAATTGCGCCAGGGATTGCCTTTTCTACAGTAAATTTTTTAAAAAATAATTTTCTACTGTCGCAAATTTTAATTGCGCCAGGGATTGCCTTTTCTATAGTAAATTTTTCAAAAAATAATTTTTTACTGTCGGAAATTTTAAATACGCCAGGGATTGCCTTTTCTACAGTAAATTTTTAAAAAAATAATTTTCTACTGTCGCAAATTTTAATTGCGCCAGGAATTGCCTTTTCTATAGTAAATTTTTAAAAAAATAATTTTTTACTGTCGCAAATTTTAAATACGCCAGGGATTGCCTTTTCTATAGTAAATTATTCAAAAAATAATTTTTTACTCTCGCAAATTTTAAATGCGCCAGGGATTGCCTTTTCTACAGTAAATTTTTCAAAAAATAATTTTTTTCTGTCTCAAATTTTAAATACGCCAGGGATTGCCTTTTCTACAGTAAATTTTTCAAAAAATAATTTTCTACTGTCGCAAATTTTCATTGCGCCAGGGATTGCCTTTTCTATAATAAATTTTTCAAAAAATAATTTTTTACTGTCGCAAATTTTAAATACGGCATGGATTGCCTTTTCTACAGTAAATTTTTCAAAAAATAATTTTTTACTGTCGCAAATTTTAATTACGCTTGGGATTGCCTTTTCTACAGTAAATTTTACAAAAAATCATTTTTACTGTCGCAAATTTTAATTGTGCCAGGGATTGCCTTTTCTACAGTAAATTTTTCAAAAAATAGTTTTCTACTGTCGCAAATTTTAATTGCGACAGGGATTGCCTTTTCTATAGTAAATTATTCACAAGTTAATTTTTTACTGTCGCAAATTTTAATTGCGCCAAGGATTGCCTTTTCTATAGTAAATTTTTCAAAATTTAATTTTATACTGTCGCAAATTTTAATTGCGCCAAGGATTGCCTTTTCTACAGTAAATTTTTCAAAAAATAATTTTTTACTGTCGCAAATCTTAATTGCGCCAGGGATTGCCTTTTCTACAGTAAATTTTTCAAAAAATAATTTTTTACTGTCGTAAATTTTAAATACGCCAGGGATTGCCTTTTCTATAGTAAATTATTCACAAATTATTTTTTTACTGTCGCAAATTTTAATTGCGCCAGGGTTGCCTTTTCTACAGTAAATTTTACAAAAAATAGTTTTTTATTGTCGCAAATTTTAATTGCGCCAGGGATTGCCTTTTCTACAGTAAATTTTTCAAAAAATAATTATTTACTGTCGCATATTTTAATTACGCCAGGGACTGCATTTTCTATAGTAAATTTTGCAAAAAAATAATTTTTTACTGTCGCAAATTGTAACTGCGCCAGGGATTACCTTTTCTATAGCAAATTTTTCAAAAAATAATTTTTTACTGTCGCAAATTTTAAATACGCCAGGGATTGCCTTTTCTACAGTAAATTTTTCAAAAAATAATTTTATACTGTCACAAATTTTAATTACGCCAGGGATTGCCTTTTCTACAGTAAATTTTGCAAAAAAATAATTTTTTACTGTCGCAAATTGTAATTGCGCCAGGGATTACCTTTTCGATAGTAAATTTTACAAAAAATAATTTTTTACTGTCGCAAATTTTAATTGCGCCAGGGATTGCCTTTTCCACAGTAAATTTTTCAAAAAATAATTTTCTACTGTCTCAAATTTTAACTGCGCCAGGGATTACCTTTTCTATAGCAAATTTTTCAAAAAATAATTTTTTACTGTCGCAAATTTTAAATACGCCAGGGATTGCCTTTTCTACAGTAAATTTTTCAAAAAATAATTTTTTACTGTCGCAAATTTTAATTACGCCAGGGATTGCCTTTTCTACAGTAAATTTTTACAAAAAATAATTTTTTACTGTCGCAAATTTTAATTGCGCCAGGGATTGCCTTTTCTACAGTAAATTTTTCAAAAAATAATTTTCTACTATCGCAAATTTTAATTGCGCCAGGGATTGCCTTTTCTATAGTAAATTTTTCAAAAAATAATTTTATACTGTCGCAAATTTTAATTGCGCCAGGGATTGCCTTTTCTATAGTAAATTTTTCAAAAAATAATTTTTTACTATCGCAAATTTTAATTGCGCCAGGGATTGCCTTTTCTATAGTAAATTTTTCAAAAAATAATGTTATACTGTCGCAAATTTTAATTACGCCAGGGATTGCCTTTTCTATAGTAAATTTTTCAAAAATTAATTTTTTACTATCGCAAATTTTAATTGCGCCAGGGATTGCCTTTTCTATAGTAAATTATTCAAAAAATAATTTTTTACTGTCGCAAATTTTAAATACGCCAGGGATTGACTTTTGTACAGTAAATTTTTCAAAAAATTATTTTCTACTGTCGCAAATTTTAATTGCGCAGGAATTGCCTTTTATATAGTAAATTTTTCAAAAAATAATTTTTTACTGTCGAAAATTTTAAATACGGCAGGGATTGCCTTTTCTATAGTAAATTATTCAAAAAATAATTTTTTACTGTCGCAAATTTTAATTGCGCCAGGGATTGCCTTTTCTACAGTAAATTTTTCAAAAAATAATTTTTTACTGTCTCAAATTTTAAATACGCCAGGGATTGCCTTTTCTACAGTAAATTTTTCAAAAAATAATTTTCTACTGTCGCAAATTTTAATTGCGCCAGGGATTGCCTTTTCTATAGTAAATTTTTCAAAAAATAATTTTTTACTGTCGCAAATTTTAAATACGGGATTGCAAATTTTAAATACGCCAGGGATTGCCTTTTCTATAGTAAATTATTCAAAAAATAATTTTTTACTCTCGCAAATTTTAAATGCGCCAGGGATTGCCTTTTCTACAGTAAATTTTTCAAAAAATAATTTTTACTGTCTCAAATTTTAAATACGCCAGGGATTGCCTTTTCTACAGTAAATTTGTCAAAAAATAATTTTCTACTGTCGCAAATTTTCATTGCGCCAGGGATTGCCTTTTCTATAATAAATTTTTCAAAAAATAATTTTTTACTGTCGCAAATTTTAAATACGGCAAGGATTGCCTTTTCTACAGTAAATTTTTAAAAAAATAATTTTTTACTGTCGCAAATTTTAATTACGCTAGGGATTGCCTTTTCTACAGTAAATTTTACAAAAAATCATTTTTACTGTCGCAAATTTTAATTGTGCCAGGGATTGCCTTTTTTACAGTAAATTTTTCAAAAAATAGTTTTCTACTGTCGCAAATCTTAATTGCGCCAGGTATTGCCTTTTCTACAGTAAATTTTTCAAAAAATAATTTTTTACTGTCGCAAATTTTAATTGCGCCAGGGATTGCCTTTTCTGTAGTATATTTTTCAAAAAATAATTTTTTACTGTCGCAAATTTTAATTGCGCCAGGGATTGCCTTTTCTATAGTAAATTTTTCAAAATCTAATTTTATACTGTCGCAAATTTTAATTGTGCCAGGGATTGCCTTTTCTACAGTAAATTTTTCAAAAATTAATTTTTTACTGTCGCAAATTTTAAATACGCCAGGGATTGCCTTTTCTATAGTAAATTATTCAAAAAATAATTTTTTACTGTCGCAAATTTTAATTACGCCAGGGATTGCCCTTACTATAGTAATTTTTTCAAAATTTAATTTTATACTGTCGCAAATTTTAATTGCGCCAGGGATTGCCTTTTCTACAGTAAATTTTTCAAAATATAATTTTTTACTGTCGCAAATTTTAATTGCGCCAGGGATTGCCTTTTCTATAGTATATTTTTCAAAAAATAATTTTTTACTGTCGCAAATTTTAATTGCGCCAGGGATTGCCTTTTCTATAGTAAATTTTGAAAAAAATTATTTTCTACTGTCGTAATTTTTAATTGCGCCAGGGATTGCCTTTTGTATAGTAAATTTTTCAAAAAATAATTTTTTACTGTCGCATATTTTAAATACGGCAGGGATTGCCTTTTCTACAGTAAATTTTTCAAAAAATAATTTTTTACTGTCGCAAATTTTAATTACGCCAGGGATTGCCTTTTCTACAGTAAATTTTACAAAAAATCATTTTTACTGTCGCAAATTTTAATTGTGCCAGGGATTGCCTCTTCTACAGTAAATTTTTCAAAAAATAATTTTCTACTGTCGCAAATTTTAATTGCGCCAGGGATTGCCTTTTCTACAGTAAATTTTTCAATAAATAATTTTCTACTGTCGCAAATTTTAATTGCGCCAGGGATTGCCTTTTCTATAGTAAATTTTTCAAAAAATAATTTTTTACTGTCGCAAATTTTAAATACGCCAGGGATTGCCTTTTGTATAGTAAATTTTTCAAAAAATAATTTTTTACTGTCGCATATTTTAAATACGGCAGGGATTGCCTTTTCTACAGTAAATTTTTCAAAAAATAATTTTTTACTGTCGCAAATTTTAATTACGCCAGGGATTGCCTTTTCTACAGTAAATTTTACAAAAAATCATTTTTACTGTCGCAAATTTTAATTGTGCCAGGGATTGCCTCTTCTACATTAAATTTTTCAAAAAATAATTTTCTACTGTCGCAAATTTTAATTGCGCCAGGGATTGCCTTTTCTACAGTAAATTTTTCAATAAATAATTTTCTACTGTCGCAAATTTTAATTGCGCCAGGGATTGCCTTTTCTATAGTAAATTTTTCAAAAAATAATTTTTTACTGTCGCAAATTTTAAATACGCCAGGGATTGCCATTTCTACAGTAAATTTTTAAAAAAATAATTTTCTACTGTCGCAAATTTTACTTGCGCCAGGAATTGCCTTTTCTATAGTAAATTTTTCAAAAAATAATTTTTTACTGTCGCAAATTTTAAATACGCCAGGGATTGCCTTTTCTATAGTAAATTATTCAAAAAATAATTTTTTACTCTCGCAAATTTTAAATGCGCCAGGGATTGCCTTTTCTACAGTAAATTTTTCAAAAAATAATTTTTACTGTCTCAAATTTTAAATACGCCAGGGATTGCCTTTTCTACAGTAAATTTTTCAAAATATAATTTTCTACTGTCGCAAATTTTCATTGCGCCAGGGATTGCCTTTTCTATAATAAATTTTTCAAAAAATAATTTTTTACTGTCGCAATTTTTAAATACGGCAAGGATTGCCTTTTCTACAGTAAATTTTTCAAAAAATAATTTTTTACTGTTGCAAATTTTAATTACGCTAGGGATTGCCTTTTCTACAGTAAATTTTACAAAAAATCATTTTTACTGTCGCAAATTTTAATTGTGCCAGGGATTGCCTTTTTTACAGTAAATTTTTCAAAAAATAGTTTTCTACTGTCGCAAATTTTCATTGCGACAGGGATTGCCTTTTCTATAGTAAATTATTCACAAGTTAATTTTTTACTGTCGCAAATTTTAATTACGCCAGGGATTGCCTTTTCTATAGTAAATTTTTCAAAATTTAATTTTATACTGTCGCAAATTTTAATTGCGCCAGGGATTGCCTTTTCTACAGTAAATTTTTCAAAAAATAATTTTTTACTGTCGCAAATCTTAATTGCGCCAGGGATTGCCTTTTCTACAGTAAATTTTTCAAAAAATAATTTTTTACTGTCGCAAATTTTAATTGCGCCAGGGATTGCCTTTTCTATAGTATATTTTTCAAAAAATAATTTTTTACTGTCGCAAATTTTAATTGCGCCAGGGATTGCCTTTTCTATAGTAAATTTTTCAAAATTTAATTTTATACTGTCGCAAATTTTAATTGTGCCAGGGATTGCCTTTTCTACAGTAAATTTTTCAAAAATTAATTTTTTACTGTCGCAAATTTTAAATACGCCAGGGATTGCCTTTTCTATAGTAAATTATTCAAAAAATAATTTTTTACTGTCGCAAATTTTAATTACGCCAGGGATTGCCTTTACTATAGTAATTTTTTCAAAATTTAATTTTATACTGTCGCAAATTTTAATTGCGCCAGGGATTGCCTTTTCTACAGTAAATTTTTCAAAAAATAATTTTTTACTGTCGCAAATTTTAATTGCGCCAGGGATTGCCTTTTCTATAGTATATTTTTCAAAAAATAATTTTTTACTGTCGCAAATTTTAATTGCGCCAGGGATTGCCTTTTCTATAGTAAATTTTGAAAAAAATTATTTTCTACTGTCGTAATTTTTAATTGCGCCAGGGATTGCCTTTTCTATAGTAAATTTTTCAAAAAATAATTTTTTACTGTCGCAAATTTTAATTGCGCCAGGGATTGCCTTTTCTATAATAAATTTTTCAAAAAATAATTTTTTACTGTCGCAAATTTTAAATACGCCAGGGATTGCCTTTTCTACAGTAAATTTTTCAAAAAATAATTTTTTACTGTCGCAAATTTTAATTGCACCAGGGATTGCCTTTTCTACAGTAAATTTTTCAAAAATTAATTTTTTACTGTCGCAAGTTTTAATTGCGCCAGGGATTGCCTTTTAATAGTAAATTTTTCAAAAAATAATTTTATACTGTCGCAAATTTTAATTACGCCAGGGATTGCCTTTTCAATAGTAAATTTTTCAAAAAATAATTTTTTACTGTCGCAAATTTTAATTACGCCAGGGATTGACTTTTCTACAGTAAATTTTACAAAAAATAATTTTATACTGTCGCAAATTTTAATTACGCCAGGGATTGCCTTTTCTACAGTAAATTTTTCAAAAAATAGTTTTTTACTGTCGCAAATTTTAAATAGGCCAGGGATTGCCTTTTCTATATTAAATTTTGCAAAATTTAATTTTATACTGTCGCAAATTTTAATTGCGCCAGGGATTGCCTTTTCTACAGTAAATTTTTCAAAAAATAATTTTTTACTGTCGCAAATTTTAATTGCGCCAGAGATTGCCTTTTCTATAGTAAATTTTGCAAAAAATAATTTTCTACTGTCGCAAATTTTAATTGCGCCAAGTATTGCCTTTTCTATAGTAAATTTTTCAAAAAATAATTTTTTACTGTCGCAAATTTTAATTGCTCCAGGGATTGCCTTTTCTATAGTAAATTTTTCAAAAAATAATTTTTTACTGTCGCAAATTTTAAATACGCCAGGGATTGCCTTTTCTACAGTAAATTTTTCAAAAAATAATTTTTTACTGTCGCAAATTTTAATTGCGCCAGGGATTGCCTTTTCTACAGTAAATTTTACAAAAAATAATTTTTTACTGTCGCAAATTTTAATTGCGCTAGGGATTGCTTTTTCTACAGTAAATTTTTCAAAAATTAATTTTTTACTGTCGCAAGTTTTAATTGCGCCAGGGATTGCCTTTTCTATAGTAAATTTTTCAAAAAATAATTTTATACTGTCGCAAATTTTATTTACGCCAGGGATTGCCTTTTCTATAGTAAATTTTTCAAAAACTAATTTTTTACTGTCGCAAATTTTAATTGCACCAGGTATTGCCTTTTCTATAGTAAATTATTCAAAAAATAATTTTTTACTGTCGCAAATTTTAAATACGCCAGGGATTGCCTTTTCTATAGTAAATTTTTCAAAATTTAATTTTATACTGTCGCAAATTTTAATTGCGCCAGGGATTGCCTTTTCTACAGTAAATTTTTTACTGTCGCAAATTTTAATTGCGCCAGGGATTGCCTTTTCTGTAGTAAATTTTGCAAAAAATAATTTTCTACTGTCGCAAATTTTAATTGCGCCAAGTATTGCCTTTTCTATAGTAAATTTTTCAAAAAATAATTTTTTACTGTCGCAAATTTTAATTGCGCCAGGGATTGCTTTTTCTATAGTAATTTTTTCAAAAAATAATTTTTTACTGTCGCAAATTTTAATTACGCCAGGGATTGCCTTTTCTATAGTAAATTTTTCAAAATTTAATTTTATACTGTCGCAAATTTTAATTGCGCCAGGGATTGCCTTTTCTATAGTAAATTTTTCAAAAATTAATTTTATACTGTCGCAAATTTTAATTACGCCAGGGTTTGCCTTTTCTATTATAAATTTTTCAAAAATTAATTTTTTACTGTCGCAAATTTTAAATACGCCAGGGATTGCCTTTTCTATAGTAAATTTTTCAAAAAATAATTTTTTACTGTCGCAAATTTTAAATCCGCCAAGGATTGCCTTTTTTATAGTAAATTATTCAAAAAATAATTTTTTACTGTCGCAAATTTTAATTGCGCCAGGGATTGCCTTTTCTACAGTAAATTTTTCACAAATTAATTTTTTACTGTCGCAAATTTTAAATACGCCAGGGATTGCCTCTTCTATAGTAAATTATTCAAAAATTAATTTTTTACTGTCGCAAATTTTAATTACGCCAGGGATTGCCTTTTCTATAGTAAATTATTCACAAATTAATTTTTTACTGTCGCAAATTTTAATTAAGCCAGGGATTGCCTTTTCTATAGTAAATGTTTCAAATTTAATTTTATACTGTCGCAAATTTTAATTGCGCTAGGGATTGCCTTTTCTATAGTAAATTTTGCAAAAATTAATTTTATACTGTCGCAAATTTTATTACGCCAGGGATTGCCTTTTCTATAGTAAATTATTCAAAAAATAATTTTTTACTGTCGCAAATTTTAATTACGCCAGGGATTGCCTTTTCTATAGTAAATTTTTCAAAATTTAATTTTATACTGTCGCAAATTTTAATTGCGCCAGGGATTGCCTTTTCTACAGTAAATTTTTCAAAAAATAATTTTTTACTGTCGCAAATTTTAATTGCGCCAGGGATGGCCTTACATATAGTAAATTTTTCAAAAATTAATTTTTTACTGTCGCAAATTTTAATTGCGCCAAGTATTGCCTTTTCTATAATAAATTTTTCAAAAAATAATTTTTTACTGTCGCAAATTTTAAATACCCCAGGGATTGCCTTTTCTACAGTAAATTTTTCAAAAAATAATTTTTTACTGTCGCAAATTTTAATTGCACCAGGGATTGCCTTTTCTATAGTAAATTTTTCAAAAATTAATTTTTTACTGTCCCAAGTTTTAATTGCGCCAGGGATTGCATTTTCTATAGTAAATTTTTCAAAAAATAATTTTATACTGTCGCAAATTTTAATTACGCCAGGGATTGGCTTTTCATTAGTAAATTTTTCAAAAAATAATTTTTTACTGTCGCAAATTTTAATTACGCCAGGGATTGCCTTTTCTACAGTAAATTTTACAAAAAATAATTTTATACTGTCGCAAATTTTAATTACACCAGGGATTGCCTTTTCTACAGTAAATTTTTCAAAAAATAATTTTTTACTGTCGCAAATTTTAAATACGCCAGGGATTGCCTTTTCTATAGTAAATTTTGCAAAAAATAATTTTTTACTGTCGCAAATTTTAATTGCGCCAGGGATTGCCTTTTCTACAGTAAATTTTACAAAAAATAATTTTTTACTGTCGCAAATTTTAATTGCCCTAGGGATTGCCTTTTCTACAGTAAATTTTTCAAAAATTAATTTTTTACTGTCGCATGTTTTAATTGCGCCAGGGATTGCCTTTTCTATAGTAAATTTTTCAAAAAATAATTTTATACTGTCGCAAATTTTATTACGCCAGGGATTGCCTTTTCTATAGTAAATTATTCAAAAAATAATTTTTTACTGTCGCAAATTTTAATTACGCCAGGGATTGCCTTTTCTATAGTAAATGTTTCAAATTTAATTTTATACTGTCGCAAATTTTAATTGCGCTAGGGATTGCCTTTTCTATAGTAAATTTTGCAAAAATTAATTTTATACTGTCGCAAATTTTATTACGCCAGGGATTGCCTTTTCTATAGTAAATTATTCAAAAAATAATTTTTTACTGTCGCAAATTTTAATTACGCCAGGGATTGCCTTTTCTATAGTAAATTTTTCAAAATTTAATTTTATACTGTCGCAAATTTTAATTGCGCCAGGGATTGCCTTTTCTACAGTAAATTTTTCAAAAAATAATTTTTTACTGTCGCAAATTTTAATTGCGCCAGGGATGGCCTTTCATATAGTAAATTTTTCAAAAATTAATTTTTTACTGTCGCAAATTTTAATTGCGCCAAGGATTGCCTTTTCTATAATAAATTTTTCAAAAAATAATTTTTTACTGTCGCAAATTTTAAATACCCCAGGGATTGCCTTTTCTACAGTAAATTTTTCAAAAAATAATTTTTTACTGTCGCAAATTTTAATTGCACCAGGGATTGCCTTTTCTATAGTAAATTTTTCAAAAATTAATTTTTTACTGTCGCAAGTTTTAATTGCGCCAGGGATTGCATTTTCTATAGTAAATTTTTCAAAAAATAATTTTATACTGTCGCAAATTTTAATTACGCCAGGGATTGGCTTTTCATTAGTAAATTTTTCAAAAAATAATTTTTTACTGTCGCAAATTTTAATTACGCCAGGGATTGCCTTTTCTACAGTAAATTTTACAAAAAATAATTTTATACTGTCGCAAATTTTAATTACACCAGGGATTGCCTTTTCTACAGTAAATTTTTCAAAAAATAATTTTTTACTGTCGCAAATTTTAAATACGCCAGGGATTGCCTTTTCTATAGTAAATTTTGCAAAAAATAATTTTTTACTGTCGCAAATTTTAATTGCGCCAGGGATTGCCTTTTCTACAGTAAATTTTACAAAAAATAATTTTTTACTGTCGCAAATTTTAATTGCCCTAGGGATTGCCTTTTCTACAGTAAATTTTTCAAAAATTAATTTTTTACTGTCGCAAGTTTTAATTGCGCCAGGGATTGCCTTTTCTATAGTAAATTTTTCAAAAAATAATTTTATACTGTCGCAAATTTTATTTACGCCAGGTATTGCCTTTTCTATAGTAAATTTTTCAAAAACTAATTTTTTACTGTCGCAAATTTTAATTGCACCAGGGATTGCCTTTTCTATAGTAAATTATTCAAAAAATAATTTTTTACTGTCGCAAATTTTAAATACGCCAGGGATTGCCTTTTCTATAGTAAATTTTTCAAAATTTAATTTTATACTGTCGCAAATTTTAATTGCGCCAGGGATTGCCTTTTCTACAGTAAATTTTTCAAAAAATAATTTTTTACTGTCGCAAATTTTAATTGCGCCAGGGATTGCCTTTTCTATAGTAAATTTTGCAAAAAATAATTTTCTACTGTCGCAAATTTTAATTGCGCCAAGGATTGCCTTTTCTATAGTAAATTATTCAAAAAATAATTTTTTACTGTCGCAAATTTTAATTGCGCCAGGGATTGCCTTTTCTACAGTAAATTTTTCACAAATTAATTTTTTACTGTCGCAAATTTTAAATACGCCAGGGATTGCCTCTTCTATAGTAAATTATTCAAAAATTAATTTTTTACTGTCGCAAATTTTAATTACGCCAGGGATTGCCTTTTCTATAGTAAATTATTCACAAATTAATTTTTTACTGTCGCAAATTTTAAATAGGCCAGGGATTGCCTTTTCTATAGTAAATGTTTCAAATTTAATTTTATACTGTCGCAAATTTTAATTGCGCTAGGGATTGCCTTTTCTATAGTAAATTTTGCAAAAATTAATTTTATACTGTCGCAAATTTTATTACGCCAGGGATTGCCTTTTCTATAGTAAATTTTTCAAAAATTAATTTTTTACTGTCGCAAATTTTAATTACGCCAGGGATTGCCTTTTATATAGTAAATTTTTCAAAAATTAATTTTTTACTGTCGCAAATTTTAAATACGCCAGGGATTGCGTTATCTATAGCAAATTATTCACAAATTAATTTTTTACTGTCGCAAATTTTAATTACGCCAGGGATTGCCTTTTCTACAGTAAATTTTTCAAAAATTAATTTTTATTGTCGCAAATTTTAATTGCGCCAGGGATTGCCTTTTCTATAGTAAATTTTTCAAAAAATAATTTTTTACTGTCGCAAATTTTAATTACGCCAGGGATTGCCTTTTCTATAGTAAATTTTTCAAAATTTAATTTTATACTGTCGCAAATTTTAATTACGCCAGGGATTGCCTTTTCTATAGTAAATTTTTCAAAAATTAATTTTTTACTGTCGCAAATTTTAAATACGCCAGGGATTGCGTTTTCTATAGCAAATTATTCACAAATTAATTTTTTACTGTCGCAAATTTTAATTGCGCCAAGGATTGCCTTTTCTATAGTAAATTTTTCAAAAAACAATTTTTTACTGTCGCAAATTTTAAGTGCGCCAGGGATTGCCTTTTCTATAGTAAATTTTTCAAAAAATAATTTTTTACTGTCGCAAATTTTAATTACGCCAGGGATTGCCTTTTCTATAGTAAATTTTTCAAAATTTAATTTTATACTGTCGCAAATTTTAATTGCGCAAGGGATTGCCTTTTCTATAGTAAATTTTTCAAAAATTAATTTTATACTGTCGCAATTTTTAATTACGCCAGGGTTTGCCTTTTCTATTATAAATTTTTCAAAAATTAATTTTTTACTGTCGCAAATTTTAATTGCGCAAGGGATTGCCTTTTCTATAGTAAATTTTTCAAAAATTAATTTTATACTGTCGCAATTTTTAATTACGCCAGGGTTTGCCTTTTCTATTATAAATTTTTCAAAAATTAATTTTTTACTGTCGCAAATTTCAAATACGCCAGGGATTGCCTTTTCTATAGTAAATTTTTCAAAAAATAATTTTTTACTGTCGCAAATTTTAAATCCGCCAAGGATTGCCTTTTCTATAGTAAATTATTCAAAAAATAATTTTTTACTGTCGCAAATTTTAATTGCGCCAGGGATTGCCTTTTCTATAGTAAATTTTTCAAAAATTAATTTTTAACTGTCGCAAATTTTAATTACGCCAGAGATTGCCTTTTCTATAGTAAATTTTTCAAAAATTAATTTTTTACTGTCGCAAATTTCAAATACGCCAGGGATTGCGTTTTCTATAGCAAATTATTCACAAATTAATTTTTTACTGTCGCAAATTTTAATTACGCCAAGGATTGCCTTTTCTACAGTAAATTTTTCAAAAATTAATTTTTACTGTCGCAAATTTTAATTGCGCCAGGGATTGCCTTTTCTACAGTAAATTTTTCAAAAAATAATTTTCTACTGTCGCAAATTTTAATTGCGCCAGGGATTGCCATTTCTACAGTAAATTTTTCAAAAAATAATTTTCTACTGTCGCAAATTTTAATTACGCCAGGATTTGCCTTTTCTATAGTAAATTTTTCAAAAATTAATTTTTTACTGTCGCAAATTTTAATTGCGCCAGGGATTGCTTTTCCTATAGTAAATTATTCAAAAAATATTTTTTTACTGTCGCAAATTTTAAATACGCCAGGGATTGCCTTTTCTATAGTAAATTTTTCAAAATTTCATTTTGTACTGTCGCAAATTTTAATTGCGCCAGGGATTGCCTTTTCTATAGTAAATTTTTCAAAAAATAATTTTTTACTGTCGCAAATTTTAATTACGCCATGGATTGCCTTTTCTATAGTAAATTTTTTAAAATTTAATTTTATACTGTCGCAAATTTTAATTACGCCAGGGATTGCCTTTTCTATAGTAAATTTTTCAAAATTTAATTTTATACTGTCGCAAATTTTAATTGCGCCAGGGATTGCCTTTTCTACAGTAAATTTTTCAAAAAATAATTTTTTACTGTCGCAAATTTTAATTGCGCCAGGGATTGCCTTTTCTATAGTAAATTTTGCAAAAAATAATTTTCTACTGTCGCAAATTTTAATTGCGCCAAGGATTGCCTTTTCTATAGTAAATTATTCAAAAAATAATTTTTTACTGTCGCAAATTTTAATTGCGCCAGGGATTGCCTTTTCTACAGTAAATTTTTCACAAATTAATTTTTTACTGTCGCAAATTTTAAATACGCCAGGGATTGCCTCTTCTATAGTAAATTATTCAAAAATTAATTTTTTACTGTCGCAAATTTTAATTACGCCAGGGATTGCCTTTTCTATAGTAAATTATTCACAAATTAATTTTTTACTGTCGCAAATTTTAAATAGGCCAGGGATTGCCTTTTCTATAGTAAATGTTTCAAATTTAATTTTATACTGTCGCAAATTTTAATTGCGCTAGGGATTGCCTTTTCTATAGTAAATTTTGCAAAAATTAATTTTATACTGTCGCAAATTTTATTACGCCAGGGATTGCCTTTTCTATAGTAAATTTTTCAAAAATTAATTTTTTACTGTCGCAAATTTTAATTACGCCAGGGATTGCCTTTTATATAGTAAATTTTTCAAAAATTAATTTTTTACTGTCGCAAATTTTAAATACGCCAGGGATTGCGTTATCTATAGCAAATTATTCACAAATTAATTTTTTACTGTCGCAAATTTTAATTACGCCAGGGATTGCCTTTTCTACAGTAAATTTTTCAAAAATTAATTTTTATTGTCGCAAATTTTAATTGCGCCAGGGATTGCCTTTTCTATAGTAAATTTTTCAAAAAATAATTTTTTACTGTCGCAAATTTTAATTACGCCAGGGATTGCCTTTTCTATAGTAAATTTTTCAAAATTTAATTTTATACTGTCGCAAATTTTAATTACGCCAGGGATTGCCTTTTCTATAGTAAATTTTTCAAAAATTAATTTTTTACTGTCGCAAATTTTAAATACGCCAGGGATTGCGTTTTCTATAGCAAATTATTCACAAATTAATTTTTTACTGTCGCAAATTTTAATTGCGCCAAGGATTGCCTTTTCTATAGTAAATTTTTCAAAAAACAATTTTTTACTGTCGCAAATTTTAAGTGCGCCAGGGATTGCCTTTTCTATAGTAAATTTTTCAAAAAATAATTTTTTACTGTCGCAAATTTTAATTACGCCAGGGATTGCCTTTTCTATAGTAAATTTTTCAAAATTTAATTTTATACTGTCGCAAATTTTAATTGCGCAAGGGATTGCCTTTTCTATAGTAAATTTTTCAAAAATTAATTTTATACTGTCGCAATTTTTAATTACGCCAGGGTTTGCCTTTTCTATTATAAATTTTTCAAAAATTAATTTTTTACTGTCGCAAATTTTAATTGCGCAAGGGATTGCCTTTTCTATAGTAAATTTTTCAAAAATTAATTTTATACTGTCGCAATTTTTAATTACGCCAGGGTTTGCCTTTTCTATTATAAATTTTTCAAAAATTAATTTTTTACTGTCGCAAATTTCAAATACGCCAGGGATTGCCTTTTCTATAGTAAATTTTTCAAAAAATAATTTTTTACTGTCGCAAATTTTAAATCCGCCAAGGATTGCCTTTTCTATAGTAAATTATTCAAAAAATAATTTTTTACTGTCGCAAATTTTAATTGCGCCAGGGATTGCCTTTTCTATAGTAAATTTTTCAAAAATTAATTTTTAACTGTCGCAAATTTTAATTACGCCAGAGATTGCCTTTTCTATAGTAAATTTTTCAAAAATTAATTTTTTACTGTCGCAAATTTCAAATACGCCAGGGATTGCGTTTTCTATAGCAAATTATTCACAAATTAATTTTTTACTGTCGCAAATTTTAATTACGCCAAGGATTGCCTTTTCTACAGTAAATTTTTCAAAAATTAATTTTTACTGTCGCAAATTTTAATTGCGCCAGGGATTGCCTTTTCTACAGTAAATTTTTCAAAAAATAATTTTCTACTGTCGCAAATTTTAATTGCGCCAGGGATTGCCATTTCTACAGTAAATTTTTCAAAAAATAATTTTCTACTGTCGCAAATTTTAATTACGCCAGGATTTGCCTTTTCTATAGTAAATTTTTCAAAAATTAATTTTTTACTGTCGCAAATTTTAATTGCGCCAGGGATTGCTTTTCCTATAGTAAATTATTCAAAAAATATTTTTTTACTGTCGCAAATTTTAAATACGCCAGGGATTGCCTTTTCTATAGTAAATTTTTCAAAATTTCATTTTGTACTGTCGCAAATTTTAATTGCGCCAGGGATTGCCTTTTCTATAGTAAATTTTTCAAAAAATAATTTTTTACTGTCGCAAATTTTAATTACGCCATGGATTGCCTTTTCTATAGTAAATTTTTTAAAATTTAATTTTATACTGTCGCAAATTTTAATTACGCCAGGGATTGCCTTTTCTATAGTAAATTTTTCAAAATTTAATTTTATACTGTCGCAAATTTTAATTGCGCCAGGGATTGCCTTTTCTGTAGTAAATTTTTCAAAAATTAATTTTATACTGTCGCAATTTTTAATTACGCCAGGGTTTGCCTTTTCTATTATAAATTTTTCAAAAATTAATTTTTTACTGTCGCAAATTTTAAATACGCCAGGGATTGCCTTTTCTATAGTAAATTTTTCAAAAAATAATTTTTTACTGTCGCAAATTTTAAATCCGCCAAGGATTGCCTTTTCTATAGTAAATTATTCAAAAAATAATTTTTTACTGTCGCAAATTTTAATTGCGCCAGGGATTGCATTTTCTACAGTAAATTTTTCACAAATTAATTTTTTACTGTCGCAAATTTTAAATACGCCAGGGATTGCCTCTTCTATAGTAAATTATTCAAAAATTAATTTTTTACTGTCGCAAATTTTAATTACGCCAGGGATTGCCTTTTCTATAGTAAATTATTAACAAATTAATTTTTTACTGTCGCAAATTTTAAATAAGCCAGGGATTGCCTTTTCTATAGTAAATGTTTCAAATTTAATTTTATACTGTCGCAAATTTTAATTGCGCTAGGGATTGCCTTTTCTATAGTAAATTTTGCAAAAATTAATTTTATATTGTCGCAAATTTTATTATGCCAGGGATTGCCTTTTCTATAGTAAATTTTTCAAAAATTAATTTTTTACTTTCGCAAATTTTAATTACGCCAGGGATTGCCTTTTCTATAGTAAATTTTTCAAAAATTAATTTTTTACTGTCGCAAATTTTAATTACGCCAGGGATTGCCTTTTCTACAGTAAATTTTTCAAAAATTAATTTTTACTGTCGCAAATTTTAATTGCGCCAGGGATTGCCTTTTCTACAGTAAATTTTTCAAAAAATAATTTCCTACTGTCGCAAATTTTTATTGCGCCAGGGATTGCCATTTCTACAGTAAATTTTTCAAAAAATAATTTTCTACTGTCGCAAATTTTAATTACGCCAGGGTTTGCCTTTTCTATAGTAAATTTTTCAAAAATTAATTTTTTACTGTCGCAAATTTTAATTGCGCCAGGGATTGCTTTTCCTATAGTAAATTATTCAAAAAATATTTTTTTACTGTCGCAAATTTTAAATACGCCAGGGATTGCCTTTTCTATAGTAAATTTTTCAAAATTTCATTTTGTACTGTCGCAAATTTTAATTGCGCCAGGGATTGCCTTTTCTACAGTAAATTTTTCAAAAAATAATTTTTTACTGTCGCAAATTTTAATTGCGCCAGGGATTGCCTTTTCTATACTAAATTTTTCACAAATTAAATTTTTACTGTCGCAAATTTTAAATGTGCCAGGGATTGCCTTTTCTACAGTAAATTTTGCAAAAAAATAATGTTTTACTGTCGCAAATTTTAATTACGCCAGGGATTGCCTTTTCTATAGTAAATTTTGCAAAAAAATAATTTTTTACTGTCGCAAATTGTAATTGCGCCAGGGATTACCTTTTCTATAGTAAATTTTTCAAAAAATAATTTTTACAGTCGAAAATTTTAATTACGGCAGGGATTGTCTTTTCTATAGTAAATTTTTCAAAAATTAATTTTTTAGTGTCTCAAATTTTAAATACGCCAGGGATTGCCTCTTCTATAGTAAATTATTCAAAAATTAATTTTTTACTGTCGCAAATTTTAATTACGCCAGGGATTGCCTTTTCTATAGTAAATTATTCACAAATTAATTTTTTACTGTCGCAAATTTTAAATAGGCCAGGGATTGCCTTTTCTATAGTAAATGTTTCAAATTTAATTTTATACTGTCGCAAATTTTAATTGCGCTAGGGATTGCCTTTTCTATAGTAAATTTTTCAAAAAATAATTTTATACTGTCGCAAATTTTATTTACGCCAGGTATTGCCTTTTCTATAGTAAATTTTTCAAAAACTAATTTTTTACTGTCGCAAATTTTAATTGCACCAGGGATTGCCTTTTCTATAGTAAATTATTCAAAAAATAATTTTTTACAGTCGCAAATTTTAAATACGCCAGGGATTGCCTTTTCTATAGTAAATTTTTCAAAATTTAATTTTATACTGTCGCAAATTTTAATTGCGCCAGGGATTGCCTTTTCTACAGTTAATTTTTCAAAAAATAATTTTTTACTGTCGCAAATTTTAATTGCGCCAGGGATTGCCTTTTCTATAGTAAATTTTACAAAAAATAATTTTCTACTGTCGCAAATTTTAATTGCGCCAAGGATTGCCTTTTCTATAGTAAATTTTTCAAAAAATAATTTTTTACTGTCGCTAATTTTAATTGCGCCAGGGATTGCCTTTTCTACAGTAAATTTTTCACAAATTAATTTTTTACTGTCGCAAATTTTAAATACGCCAGGGATTGCCTCTTCTATAGTAAATTATTCAAAAATTAATTTTTTACTGTCGCAAATTTTAATTACGCCAGGGATTGCCTTTTCTATAGTAAATTATTCACAAATTAATTTTTTACTGTCGCAAATTTTAAATAGGCCAGGGATTGCCTTTTCTATAGTAAATGTTTCAAATTTAATTTTATACTGTCGCAAATTTTAATTGCGCTAGGGATTGCCTTTTCTATAGTAAATTTTGCAAAAATTAATTTTATACTGTCGCAAATTTTATTACGCCAGGGATTGCCTTTTCTATAGTAAATTTTTCAAAAATTAATTTTTTACTGTCGCAAATTTTAATTACGCCAGGGATTGCCTTTTCTATAGTAAATTTTTCAAAAATTAATTTTTTACTGTCGCAAATTTTAAATACGCCAGGGATTGCGTTTTCTATAGCAAATTATTCACAAATTAATTTTTTACTGTCGCAAATTTTAATTACGCCAGGGATTGCCTTTTCTACAGTAAATTTTTCAAAAATTAATTTTTACTGTCGCAAATTTTAATTGCGCCAGGGATTGCCTTTTCTATAGTAAATTTTTCAAAAAATAATTTTTTACTGTCGCAAATTTTAATTACGCCAGGGATTGCCTTTTCTATAGTAAATTTTTCAAAATTTAATTTTATACTGTCGCAAATTTTAATTACGCCAGGGATTGCCTTTTCTATAGTAAATTTTTCAAAAATTAATTTTTTACTGTCGCAAATTTTAAATACGCCAGGGATTGCGTTTTCTATAGCAAATTATTCACAAATTAATTTTTTACTGTCGCAAATTTTAATTGCGCCAAGGATTGCCTTTTCTATAGTAAATTTTTCAAAAAACAATTTTTTACTGTCGCAAATTTTAAGTGCGCCAGGGATTGCCTTTTCTATAGTAAATTTTTCAAAAAATAATTTTTTACTGTCGCAAATTTTAATTGCGCAAGGGATTGCCTTTTCTATAGTAAATTTTTCAAAAATTAATTTTATACTGTCGCAATTTTTAATTACGCCAGGGTTTGCCTTTTCTATTATAAATTTTTCAAAAATTAATTTTTTACTGTCGCAAATTTTAATTGCGCAAGGGATTGCCTTTTCTATAGTAAATTTTTCAAAAATTAATTTTATACTGTCGCAATTTTTAATTACGCCAGGGTTTGCCTTTTCTATTATAAATTTTTCAAAAATTAATTTTTTACTGTCGCAAATTTCAAATACGCCAGGGATTGCCTTTTCTATAGTAAATTTTTCAAAAATAATTTTTTACTGTCGCAAATTTTAAATCCGCCAAGGATTGCCTATTCTATAGTAAATTATTCAAAAAATATTTTTTTACTGTCGCAAATTTTAATTGCGCCAGGGATTGCCTTTTCTATAGTAAATTTTTCAAAAATTAATTTTTTACTGTCGCAAATTTTAATTACGCCAGGGATTGCCTTTTCTATAGTAAATTTTTCAAAAATTAATTTTTTACTGTCGCAAATTTCAAATACGCCAGGGATTGCGTTTTCTATAGCAAATTATTCACAAATTAATTTTTTACTATCGCAAATTTTAATTACGCCAAGGATTGCCTTTTCTACAGTAAATTTTTCAAAAATTAATTTTTACTGTCGCAAATTTTAATTGCGCCAGGGATTGCCTTTTCTACAGTAAATTTTTAAAAAATAATTTTCTACTGTCGCAAATTTTAATTGCGCCAGGGATTGCCATTTCTACAGTAAATTTTTCAAAAAATAATTTTCTACTGTCGCAAATTTTAATTACGCCAGGATTTGCCTTTTCTATAGTAAATTTTTCAAAAATTAATTTTTTACTGTCGCAAATTTTAATTGCGCCAGGGATTGCTTTTCCTATAGTAAATTATTCAAAAAATATTTTTTTACTGTCGCAAATTTTAAATACGCCAGGGATTGCCTTTTCTATAGTAAATTTTTCAAAATTTCATTTTGTACTGTCGCAAATTTTAATTGCGCCAGGGATTGCCTCTTCTACAGTAAATTTTTCAAAAAATAATTTTTTACTGTCGCAAATTTTAATTGCGCCAGGGATTGCCTTTTCTATAGTAAATTTTTCACAAATTAAATTTTTACTGTCGCAAATTTTAAATGTGCCAGGGATTGCCTTTTCTATAGTAAATTTTGCAAAAAAATAATGTTTTACTGTCGCAAATTTTAATTGCGCCACGGATTGCCTTTTCTATAGTAAATTTTTCAAAAAATAATTTTTTACTGTCGCAAATTTTAATTACGCCATGGATTGCCTTTTCTATAGTAAATTTTTCAAAATTTGATTTTATACTGTCGCAAATTTTAATTACGCCAGGGATTGCCTTTTCTATAGTAAATTTTTTCAAAATTTAATTTTATACTGTCGCAAATTTTAATTGCGCCGGGGATTGCCTTTTCTGTAGTAAATTTTTCAAAAATTAATTTTATACTGTCGCAATTTTTAATTACGCCAGGGTTTGCCTTTTCTATTATAAATTTTTCAAAAATTAATTTTTTACTGTCGCAAATTTTAAATACGCCAGGGATTGCCTTTTCTATAGTAAATATTTCAAAAAATAATTTTTTACTGTCGCAAATTTTAAATCCGCCAAGGATTGCCTTTTCTATAGTAAATTATTCAAAAAATAATTTTTTACTGTCGCAAATTTTAATTGCGCCAGGGATTGCATTTTCTACAGTAAATTTTTACAAATTAATTTTTTACTGTCGCAAATTTTAAATACGCCAGGGATTGCCTCTTCTATAGTAAATTATTCAAAAATTAATTTTTTACTGTCGCAAATTTTAATTACGCCAGGGATTGCCTTTTCTATAGTAAATTATTAACAAATTAATTTTTTACTGTCGCAAATTTTAAATAAGCCAGGGATTGCCTTTTCTATAGTAAATGTTTCAAATTTAATTTTATACTGTCGCAAATTTTAATTGCGCTAGGGATTGGCTTTTCTATAGTAAATTTTGCAAAAATTAATTTTATATTGTCGCAAATTTTATTATGCCAGGGATTGCCTTTTCTATAGTAAATTTTTCAAAAATTAATTTTTTACTGTCGCAAATTTTAATTACGCCAGGGATTGCCTTTTCTATAGTAAATTTTTCAAAAATTAATTTTTTACTGTCGCAAATTTTAATTACGCCAGGGATTGCCTTTTCTACAGTAAATTTTTCAAAAATTAATTTTTACTGTCGCAAATTTTAATTGCGCCAGGGATTGCCTTTTCTACAGTAAATTTTTCAAAAAATAATTTTCTACTGTCGCAAATTTTTATTGCGCCAGGGATTGCATTTCTACAGTAAATTTTTCAAAAAATAATTTTCTACTGTCGCAAATTTTAATTACGCCAGGGTTTGCCTTTTCTATAGTAAATTTTTCAAAAATTAATTTTTTACTGTCGCAATTTTAATTGCGCCAGGGATTGCTTTTCCTATAGTAAATTATTCAAAAAATATTTTTTTACTGTCGCAAATTTTAAATACGCCAGGGATTGCCTTTTCTATAGTAAATTTTTCAAAATTTCATTTTGTACTGTCGCAAATTTTAATTGCGCCAGGGATTGCCTTTTCTACAGTAAATTTTTCAAAAAATAATTTTTTACTGTCGCAAATTTTAATTGCGCCAGGGATTGCCTTTTCTATAGTAAATTTTTCACAAATTAAATTTTTACTGTCGCAAATTTTAAATGTGCCAGGGATTGCCTTTTCTACAGTAAATTTTGCAAAAAAATAATGTTTTACTGTCGCAAATTTTAACTACGCCAGGGATTGCCTTTTCTATAGTAAATTTTGCAAAAAATAATTTTTTACTGTCGCAAATTGTAATTGCGCCAGGGATTACCTTTTCTATAGTAAATTTTTCAAAAAATAA
>CAWVNZ010000333.1:0-26684 GCA_963930735.1 Dioctria linearis
TCACTAGTCCGGTTGTACTTTTATATTTACATTACAAATCGGCTGTATATTATTGAATTGAGCCTACTCAGATAGTTTCTCCCACCAGTGTTTATTTTGTAATACCTTTAAAATGAAGCGCACACTTAAATGGCATGGGGATGGATGTATGTATTAAAAGGAGGTTAAGAAAGCTAAGTAAACTTTGGCCATAATAGGGTACCGTCCAGACTTACTTAAGCAAAACTGCTCCTAAATCGGAGTCGGAATTTCTAACAAAATTTAGGATTGACCCAACCTGCTTTATGCAGTTCATTTAAGAGGTGCGAGCCAAGGAATCTGTGACGCTTAGCGGAGAGGGCCGGACAGTAGCTATGAAAGTGAGTTCCCCTTTTGGTTTTTTCTCAGTATCCTCTGCGTATAAGATTATCAACAGACGACCCAAGCCAAAACCCTCGAGAATACTTCACAAGCCATGAAACAGACTCCCTCCCTACCACATGCGAGGCCCAACGTAGTCCTTACATTCTAAAATATTTGCAGTGTTCTTATATAAAAGTGACAAAAGTTTGATTTGAATAGCTCCTCCGCCCTAAACTACTATTCATACAGAAAAATGGTGTTCTGATAATCTTTAGCTTGCTTTCTTATCTTCTGGACCGTAATAAAATTTTCATACCTTTCCTAACAAAATTATTTAAAAAAATTTATCCTAACCAAATGACTACGATTTCTCAAACAAAAATTCTCAGCTGAAAAGTCATTGTAATGTCGCTGTGCCGTCATGGAATGCCGTGGTCTGATGATTCGGACTACGGCTGCACATACACACATGCAATTATCACTCAGCTGAGAGGTATTGACCGCAAAATGGTATGGTTACTTTGTAATCAAAACTATTTTATTATTTTGTTAAGTGTGGTTCATAGCAAGTGTAGCCTTTGGGAAGGTAAGGAACCAAGCTTTAAATTAATACCAGACTATTTTCCTTTATGGATAGTAGTTTTAGGCTCTATAGCATATCTAAAGTCAATATTTTGCACTTTTCCACATGTATCAATATAGAACATTTTTGAAAACGGACTACGCACGCACACATATAGGTTTCTGTTTCATGGCTTGGGAAGTATTCTCGCGGGTTTTGGCGCAGTCTATAAGCCTTTTCCAATATTTTACGATGGTGGGCGAAATACATTGCTTTCCACGAAACCACAGAGCCATAGGTTAAAATGAGTTGTATAACGCTAGTTTATATCGATTGAATCGTCCGCGGTTTTAGTCACCACTTTTACCCTATGGCTTTGCCACACATTGCGAAGGCTCTAAAAGTTTGTTCACTCTATTGTGTGTAGCCAATTGAAGGCAGGTTGAATATAGGAGTATTTCTTTTCCTAGTAAAATAGGAGAGATCAGTCTGAACTAGTTGGATCCCGTTTTGCATACGTCCGCACAGTTCCGTAACTGTAATTGGCAGTTACATTAAAATCATCAAGTCATCTGAAAGGTGATAAGTTACCGCCTTGAAGAGTATTTTCACTCTGCTTTCCCTGCCAGAATTTCAGTAAATTTATGTAAAAGTATATTGTTTAATGTGCTTTCTAAATTCATGCAAATAGGCAGCGTAGATTCTTTAAAGTGAAAGCACTTTCGAATCGAATGGATGACCTTGTGTAAGGCCATCTCAGCTGAACTTCCGGTTTAATACGCATATACTGATTTTGTGACAACCTGTTTCTAGGAATGGAGCATTTCAATTCCCACTCGAAAGTGCGCTCCAGGGTTATGAGTTCAGAATCAGTTACGTGATAAAGATCTAAAAGAGTATGGACGGGAGTCTTTGAAGAGCCTCTTACTCTAAAAAATATTAAAATCGCTTATAGAACAGGCTAGATTTAAGTCGACGCTATAGGAAAGAGTCGTCGTTTCTGACGCAAATTTGAAGAAATAATTTGTTTTTTGAACTGTAGAAGTGCCAAAATTTTATCGTTATTTTTTGAAAATCTAGAAAACGTATTTTTCTAAAAAAATAATCTTCACAATTTCCTGCACAAATCCAGTTGAGAAAAAAAACATAAAATTAATAAATTATACCGCCATTAAAGCGGAATATGTTAAGCCTTTCTGCAATTTTTTTTTTCAAATGAAAATGGATTTGATGACGTAAAACTCCAACAAATTTATTTACTATCGATCTAATGTCGTAAAACCGCCGGGAATTGATTAACCACATGGAAATGGAGTTGCAGAATTTTACCATTGTTTAATTAATCATTCTAATGGAAACAATTCCAAAGTGGTTGCTGAGGGAACAAGTGAAAAAATTCTAGCAAATTCAGCTCTGTATATTGCTACGCTATTGACGAACTGAAATCGAATTTCTAAAACGAGACGATCGAAAATCAACAAACAATTGTAGAACGTGGGAATATAACTGTGTGCTTAGCAAGTACGTCTACATGTATCTATTGCTGACTATATATTTGCCTAAAAGTATGTTCGAGTCACCAAGGACGAAAAATGACAGTGACATATGTTGCCACATACACATTTGCACATTATTTGGCAAATACAAACTTAGGAGGGGGGAAAGTATGAGAAAAAAGCTTGTTATAGGGATAAAGTCACGCAATTTCAGGAGCTATGTTTTTTTTTTTCGTTTCTGTTATATAGATTTTTTTTTCCGTTTTTTAAGCAAAGTCAAGGGAGAAACGAACCACTGAACAAGTTACCATGAGCCTACTAGAATCTAACTTGGGGTGGATGGCGGTTGACATCACGAAAAACTGAAATTTATGTGCATTTGTCTGAATTGGATTCCGTGATTTGAATTTTCATAAGGATTCGATATTAACTTCCCTTCGACCACACCCGAAAAAATGGTATTCCCTTTTTTTGCTGTTCTTTTCCTAAATCTTATAAGGACGGCATTTCGTCGATATAGCGCTGTTGTACCAATGTATGGTGAAAAGTTTAAGGTTTTTTTTTTCGACGACAGCCTCTTGTATATTATTTTGTTCTACATATAAAAAGTTTGGAATTTTATAGGTGATATTCATGCATGTAGAGAAAAAATGGAATATGAAAGAAGTGCACGGTTATAAAAGAGGCGTAAAAATGGTTCCTCATGCAAAACACCTGATCCTGACCGAAAGGATTATGTGAATACATGAATAACATTGCTTTTCGCTTAGGAGGGTTTTCATCCTGGCTAAGAGCTGTGGTAGGCTGGAAGTGATTTATTGCTTTAAAATTAATGCCGGTGGAATATATTTCTAAAATGTTTACACATGGATGTGTGCGTGTATGATAAAATTTGATTTCGGAGAGTTTTCCACGAGTTTTATATAAATATACATTCGATACATTAATTTCTATCGTGTATTGGGTGAATACATGTAAAGTTTTATAAGGAGATTGATAATCACACCTGAAATGTAGACAAACTGAAAAAGGATTTTTTTTCACCGGCCACGTATTATCAGAAATGGGATTGCCCATTTTAGGCCCGACATCAACAGACATGAGAGATGTCTTATACATTGCATTATGATACTCTGAACATAATTTAATTAACAATGTTTATTTCGGTTAAGCGTTAGAAGGTTTGTGGGTAGTTAATGTCTGACTTAGTACAGAATTGAGTTCCTTAGGTCCTGAGATGGATTTTGAGTACCCACACTACTATACTCGGAGACTTAAATAGCCATCCCCATACTCACTTTTTAAGTACTTCCCTATTATTTATTCGAACTGAGGTACTAGATTTTTCGCACCTTAGATAGGCTCTAACTCACCCCTGCCATCGGAAAACAGGGGGTCACTGTTCCCCTCAACGTATTACCAACTATAGTTCGTATAAGAAACTTTTTCTCTGCAAACTTATGGGGGTGGTGGTAGAAAACACCGGTCCGAAGAGGTGGCTCCAATACGGCATGTTGCATATCAAATTATAGGTCTCACCGAGCACCATTGGGTGGTGTACTTTTTCACGATTCAGATAACTTTCACGGGACGATTTTACTCCCGGAAAGCCCATTTTCATGCACTTGGGTGATATACACTCCAGTAGATTTCGCATATATTATTGCAGTTCTTTCTTCAAGTGTTCAAGTGTTCTGAACATTTTTCTCATAGAATATAATTTTCCACGTAATCACGAGAAATAGAAGAGCCGCACATTTTTTCACCAAAGAAAGTCGCTTAAACTACATCGGATCGCCAAATATTTTCAGAGTATCATATTGCATCGCTTAAGGCATCTGTCATGTCTGCTGATGTCGGGCCAAAGGTTCTATGAAAAGTGGATGTTCCCTTTTTGAATATAAATCGTAATTGAATTCAATTGACAGTGTGCATTTATCGAATTGAATTTTGGCAGAATCCAATCCAGAAATAAGTAAAAAAGTTTAACTTGAGCATCGCTCAGATTTCGTAAAATTATCTCAATACCAGCTCGGCTTTTAATTTAGGAAAATTTCATGTCAACAAAAAAAAAAGTCGAAGTGGACTCCATTTTGTTCTAACATTCATATATGTCGAGAAAAATTCCTAAAACGGAAAAATAATCGAGATGTTGCTCTTCGAGAACTTCTCGCAAGCGAAAACCCGAGAAAATTGTTGCTAGGTTAAGATGATTATTGAACGCATGAGTGCGTGAAGTATAATAGAAAATCCTCTCACTGAGTAATTTTACTCATTTGAAATTCTTAATTACTTTGCAGGGCTTAATAGTGTACAGGAGCGCGCTTTGGCCTCCCCCTTGCAGCGAAGAATAAGTATTCTTTGAATAAAAAAGAAAGGATCACTTATAAAATAATTAACACTGTTTGTTATTTACTACAAGATACATAGTGGCACTAGCTGGAACATGATATTATTATGAGCCATTTAATAAATTGTTTGTTTAATTTTTAAATAAAGTCATTTGAATTTTTACAAATAAACGACGCTTTTTGCCCTACTGAGGCACCATCAGGTTACTAACAGACCTGGGATTACAATTATTTTAATTTTTATTCTAGTATGTTAGCGGATCTACTAATGGACTGTACGGATACTCATCTAATTGATAATTGAGAATTTGTTTGTTTAATGATATCGTTTTTTTTATTTCAAATTGTTCATACTTATCCAAAATAATTCCTCCGTTCTGTTGTTGTAATAATTTTATGCTATTGATATTCGTCCTCAGTTTCATAGAGGGTGGCTCCATATAGGAGCTATCATTGCTAGGATATCGTAAGAATTTATCTTACAACAATTATAACTTCTTGCAACTCTTCAATGTTAGGATTATTTGAAATAATGAAATAATCATGATTTATCAAATATGTGGATTTTATAGACATGATCTTGGTATGTGTCCATTTTAACATATTTTCGTTTAATATTGTTTAATATTAATAATGATGTTGGGCTGAAAGAATAACTTTCAAACTGACGAAGACATCATGGAAGGTAAACTTAACATAGGTAGAGGTTAAATTTAAAATTGTGGTATATCATACAATATTCTAATATTGATCAACTTAATTCTTCAATCATGTAATTTTTACCCTCCACTTTTGTTAAAACTATAAAATATTTGTAAGTTGAAATAACATCTTAATAATCCAGTGTCACTGTGCTTGTACACGCTATTCTTCGAAACCCCAAAACCGATTTCAATGAAATTTTGTGAATGTGTTTGGTTCGTTCCAGCTTGAAAGATATGATAGTTTTGGATACGTTAGATAGCGCTGTTCTTGAGGCGTAAAAACTGCCTGACACCCCCCCGGGATGGAAAGCTAGAATTTTGTACACGGCGTTTTCATAAAAATTGCAAATACAAGTTCAAAAATGGTTTAAATCGGGTAACTATTTCGTAGGGTTGCCATAAAAAAAATTGCTATGTGGGCGTTTCAGCCCATATATTATACACGGCGTTTTCATAAAAATAGCAAATACAGTTCGAAATTGGGACCAATCGGGTAGCTCCTTCACAGGGTTGCCATACCAAAATTTCCGTGCTTACTATATATTTTGGCACTGCATGAGAACGCGGCGACGTGCAGGGGTCCACTCTCCCAGGCATATGAATGCATGCACGCACACTCATACACCCACACACAAGCACACACGTACGGACACAGGGTGAAAACCTAGAATACGAAATCGCGCGATCGAGTCAGATAATAGCTTAGATATAATTTATATCTAACCACCCCACCCCACCCCACCTGTCTAAGTATCTTGTACATAATCGCCGGGCAACGCCGACGTACTTCCCTTGTTATATATAAAATTATTTTAAAAACTACTACAATCAGCGTCGGTTTTTAGTCCTTCTGCACTAAATTAGGGTTGTATTAACTTATTTTTTTAAGTTAAAGAAGAACCTCTTGGTTTAGGTTAGTTTAACTTAAGTAAAACTTGTGTTAAATTAACCTAAACTTGCCAACATAGTGCACTATATTGATCTGACCCTAATGGCACAATATTACTGTAATATGAAAAATGAAAATTAAATTCAACAATTATACTAATGCTCTGTCTCAATTACTGACGTTCACTAGCACCTGCGCTCAGTCAGACAAGGTTGATGTGGTGACCTGTCACTGAGAAGTGTACTTCTTAAGAACTTATAACTTGACAGTTGTGTTCCTTCAGAAGTTTTTATATTTGTAGCAGTTTGTTTAGTTATTTATTTTAACTAATAGAATGTAAAGTTAAATGCATGTGGTAGGTAGAGGGTATATCCTTATATCAGACACTGTGAACAAGGAGATTGTCAACTAAACGGATAGCCAAGCAGCTGTAAACCTTTATCAAAACCTTCTACAACCTCTAAACTAGTATTGAAGTGTAAAAATATCCCGAATTCCTTCTCTCGGAATGACAAGTTACTAGTTCTTTGGGCACATCGAATGAAAGCGCGGACGAACAGGCTCGTCTTGGGTCAGCCTTGGATGAATTTTCCTCCAAAATCGGGATTGTAACGAAACACCTTACTTCTATTATTTCGGTTTGAGCTGACCATCAACACAGTCGCCTTTGGCTTAGTGACCTGTCGGGTAAAACTACAAAAGAACTGTAGGGAAAGCCCAGCCCAATCTTAACGAATGAGATTTGAAACTAAACAAGGCAGTCTTAATGTCAAATCTCACTGGAAACTCTTTTCTCAGGGGTCATCTTTGCAGGATGAGACGTGTTGATGATCCTGTATTCAGAAGCTGCGGAGAGGAATCTGAATCGGTCACTCACTTATTTTCTCAATCTCAGTCTGTGCAAGGAAAGCGTTACAGATTTCCTGGCTCACACCTCCTGAACCAATTGCATGAAGCCGGTAAGGAGGGTTATCGACCAATACTGAGCTTTACAGGAGCATCCGTTTGGTACCTATTAGCAATTTCTCATAAGTTTGTAGGGTGAACAATTGACCTTGCTATGGCCTACGTTCCAGGGACCCTCAGGGGTGTCAACCTTTATCCAACCAATCCGTCCATTTTTTTTTCCAGTATATATATAAAAGGACCCATACAAATGAAGATTCCTTAGGTTTGCCCTTCGCAAAGACTTAATCTCCTTCCGTTTGACACCCTAGATAAAGGACTTAGCGGTTACAAAGTCGCGCTCGCTTTAGATATTTCACTGGGCATTGTTAACTCCCCTCAATTTCTGGCGGCGCTTAGCATTTCAACTCCTCCTGATGTTTTGTAATTTTTTTTTTATTTATTATTGTTATTTCTAAGAATTGTTTTAAAGCTATGCAGCACTCAGTCTTTATTGAATTTGAAGTGTAAAACGATATGCGACCAACTGAAACTTTAACTTGAACACACCAGTTCAGTCAATTTTCTCGATAACTCGCACCTTTTAATATTAATTAACTGTTGCGAATGAAGTTATGATGTTAAAATCGAAAATTTAAACATAGCAGGAGCATTTAGAAAACATCTCAAGTATCACAATAAATCACGATTTATAGCCAATACGGAATAGATATAAAAAATTAGATTTTTGTACCAAACTGAAAATTTCCACTGTTAAATTCACAAACCTTCGGTTTCCTACTCAACCCATATTAACTTGAGGTCATGCATGCGTATATACATTGCTCATTTACGCGTCCTAGGTGAACAGATTTGTTTATATAGTCCTTTTTGGGTCTGGTATTATTTCATCCTCTTGTCACTTGTCACACACTATTAACTCATGAAATGCTATTAACCTGAGTGTAATTTCTCGTCAACTAATCAGGATGTGGCTGAACACTGCAGGATATACTACATAATATATACATGAATATGCCCATGTAAGCCTTAACTTGCAATTTATTGATGACCGGCAGCTACATACTAACTTGTAGTCAGAAGCTGCGTCATCAGGATGCTCTTTCCAAATATAATAATTGGATTGATTATCGTTCACAATGGGATATACTTAATTAACAGGGATACATATATCCCGGTAGCATCACATGTCACCGTTGATGGTATTAAAATTAATGAGCACATTAAACTGACCAAACTTTGGCTTTTGACTTCGGTTGAGTTATTTTGCATTTTGATTTACTAACGAATCATAGCTGCTTACGGTGCGGCCTAAAATTTGTAAAAATAAATGAGACCCAGAGAAAAAACACATTTCCAAACAAGTTTTTTATGAGTTTTCGCTATTACAGAATTTTGTTGAGCTCTTAAAATGAACGAATTTATATATGTCTGCATCAAAAGACAAAAAGCATCTCTATACCGAATTATGGCCAACGGCAAAGTACCCGAATCATGCAGTGGTTCAACAGGAAAAACTGCTGGGATTTTATAGGAAAGCCTCGCTAATCCCACGAAATTAACAGGAACAAACTGGTTTATATACTTTTCCAGTTGTAAGCGTAATTTTAAGGCAATATTTCAACCGCTGCTAATGGGGAGGCATATTCGTAGCTTTTAATTTGCCTTTAATGCCGTTTTTATTAAACTAAATCCAGCTGCACAGAAAAATTTTTACGGGAAAAAATTGCTCAGAGTTTAACTTTTGTGCTGTATGGAAATAATTAATTTAACAAATCTTTATAGCTTTGTACATCAATTTACGTGTTAATTATTTTCATAATTTTGGTAAGATGTGCAATTTTATTGTATTGCATTAAAAGTTGTTCATTCAATGCGAATGGCTTTATATAATAAATTTTTAGCTGTATTTGCGATATTGGATGTTAGGTGATTCGAGCCAGTGGTCCATAATCGATATAGAGCCATGCAAGAAGGCTGGATCTCAGTGCCAACGTCAGAACTGGATAGGTCCCGCAGAAATCCAATCAGTGTATTGTGAACACAGACTTCAATAATATAGACTGATAGCTGCAGGCCTTTTCCATACAAAATTATTGAAGCCAGCATATTCCCCCATCAGAGGGGCAAAACATCCCAAATTTCCTGTCATGTTGCGGGATATTACATAAATAGGGCTACCATAACCAGCTAAGATGAAGGGTAATTTTCAGTTTTATTTTAAAGTTAATTATGTACGTATTTCTCAAATAAGTTGTTGATAAATATTCAGAAAATATTTTAAGTGTTTACGTTTTTCCAGTTTCAAATTTATTTATTAAACTTTCTGGATAAGCGCCAAAAATATTTTTTTAACTGACGATATTATCAATCTTGATCTATTATTAGGTAGTCAGAAAAATGAAGGTAAGCAGAGGTATTGTTTCGCTTATTATAAATTTAGTCGATACATCGAGAATAATGCTATCACTTTCACATCTCAGTTTGAGAGGCGAATCATCTATCATATCCTTCAGGTATCTATGTATATCTGAATAATGCTTGGTCTAATATGAATCATACTTACATACCTTATAAGAACATATTTCAATGGAAATTTCTTTCAATACGTCCATATTAAAACTGTTTGCGTAAAGGTTTTCTGGTAGTCAATAACGAATATTTGTATTTTATGGAATATTATGGAAAAGCTCTGTATTCATCAGAGTGCTTATTGCTGTCATTATATAGGTACCTAGGTACATGTTCTCCTATTATTACAGCAGTGTATATTAATGAAAAATATATGCTTAAAGTTTTCTCAAATTCAATGATTTTAAAATGAAAAAAAACTTTAAATACATTTTTAACGCGCCAATTGCGATACCTTTAAGGTGGTGTGGAAACTAGTATATATTTTTAATATTCATTTTTTTATTTATTTTTTTCATAGGTGTAATGCATTTAATTTTCAATAAGTTTTTTTTAAATAAAAAAAACCACTTTCGATTTAAAAATAAATGTTAGGGCATTCAATTTGTGTTATTAGCATGAAATATTACTATGAATAATCAAACTAATAACATATTATTGAAATGAATAATTTCCTTTTATGTATAACAATTTCCCTTCTGAAAATATTTTTCTTACTTTGTGGCAGCACAAATCGTTCGCAACATAAAAAGCATATTTTATACTGGCTTCACTTTTTGCGAGCTGTCTGCAGTCTAAAAGTACCAAGTTACTAGGGACCGACTTCCTTTTGGAACTAGGTTAACCCTTGTGAGCACATAAGCAAAATCATCGTAATGGGCACACCCATAGTACCTGGGTACCTGATAAATTTTCTTTGGAATATTAATTATCGTTGCGTTCAAATAATTTTTTTTCATATCTAATGATGTTAAACTTATTTCTTACTAATTTGTATTTGTAATTCAAAAAGGCAAATATATTGCTAATTCTATCTATCTTTTATGGAGGACAGGTAAAGGATGAGTAAGACTCTATGACCTATAAGAAAGGATATGCTCAGCGTGGTTGACAATATTCTCTGATTTACTCTATTTCGTGTCTTTTCCATTCTGAGGAATGGATTATGAAAACCCGCAAAACCACAGTCGTCACCTTCGGATACGAATAAAATGCCATGAATGTGTTTTTGTTGTGTTAGTGCGGCATAATATGTGAGAAAGTTTAAATTATACCTGGAAAATTCCTTCTAAAGTGCATTATATTTGTAGAAATTCCAATTTCTTTTACCATATAAAACTGATTTTCATACCTACTGCATGAAGAACACTCATTATATCTACTGTGCCTCCCACCTCAAGCAGGGAATATACGATATACATATAGTGTAATACTGGGTCGATGTATAAAAATCTAGAAATTTAATTGTGAAGAAATCTTTCAATTTTTGTTTTAATTTTCGGTAAGTATTTCTGTTGTTAATTTATAGAGTTGCTTTAGCGCATAAAATAAAAGTCTAATTATTTTTCACAGTGCAGAATGGATATTTCAAAGGCTATATTCAATGCAATGTCGTACAAAGAGCAGCAATAGTAGACGAAGTTGGAGAAAGTTTTACGGCTTTTCTTGAACTTGATAGTGATGAAGACTAGCTTCCTCCCCCGACCATGAACCGAGATCGCAATCCAGAAGAATATATATGAAGATAATGAAATGTATGTTGAATCCGGAGAAGAAGCTGAAGATGATGTTGTTCATGTTTTGCATGGTAAAGATAAAACGAGATGGAAGTGCAGTCCTCCCGAAAATGTCAGAATGCCGAGGAATTAATCCTCCGTCATAGATATCGTCCAGCCCGATCAAGTCAAGCTTCTTTATCAATACGTGATACTTTCAGGTGTTTTCTTGACAGTAACATGTGCGATAAAATTATTCGGGAAACAAATCGCAAAGCAAGAGCAGCCATGAGTATAACTCGGTTCAAAGCTATTACCAGACTTATTCGCTTCGACAACCCAAACTCGAGGCCAGAACGAATAAAGGACGATAAAGCAGCCGCAATGTCGGATATATTTATAATGTTGAACGCTAATTTGCATAACAATTGATGAACAGTTGTTTCCATTCACCTAATATATGCCGTCCAAACCTTCAAAATATGGCATGGGCTTGTGATGCCAAAAATTCATTTCCATTGGAAGGCCAAATCTATACAGGAAAGACGGGTAAGACCCGTGAAATCAATCAAGGAGGACGTGTGGTGAGAAATTTGTATTTGCGGTATAAGAGTACTAGTTGAAACATTGTTACTGATAATATTTTTACATCTCTCCCACTCGCACGTTTTGTAATGGCATCGGAGTTATCTTTAGTGGGGACACTGAAGTTAAACAAAGGTTATATTCCGCCGCAGATGCTGCCATCTAAAACACGTGAAGTACATTCCAACATTTTTGGATTTAATGACAATCTAACTATATGTTCCTACGTTCCAAGAAAAAACAAAGCGGTCGTTATGTTGTCCACCGCACTGATGAAGTATCAGGTGCACTCAAAAAACCTGAAATAATTGAATACTATAATAGGACGAAAGATGGAGTAGATACAGTGGACAAGATGCTGGCCACCTACTCTACTCATTGGATTTTTTTCCACAATACCCTAGATGTAGCAGCACTGGTTGCATATATTATTCTTATGGAAAATAACCCAGGATGCAGTGAACCAACTGATTGCTGGAGAACTTTTTTGAAAGAATTGGGGAAGCAACTAGCATTGCCGGCTATTAACATGCGGTCAAAGGCACCAAATGTGTATTGAAATTTTAGCACGAGAAATGGAATCGAGAGCGTTCTGGGCCATCCTATAAACATCCCAATTTCGACAACAACACGGGATACTTCAGGACAACTGGCAGTAGTTGACAACTGCAATATATGCATGTTATCATTAAAAAAGTGGTATTGCAAATCGCGAATGTCATGCATAATATGCAACTGTCCAATTTGCAACGTCCATCATGTAGCGGATGCAACTGAAAATAATTTTTGCCAAATATTTTAGGAAGATCATCAATATAGGTACTAATTAATATTTTATACTTACAGATCTATCCACACCAAGGCCAGGCAATCGAGTTCCAAATTAAACTTACATTCATACAAATATCAATAAATACATTGTTTATGAAACCATTTATTTTGTTTTTAGTAAATTTCGCCCTAGTTATGTACACTTTTCACTCAACACGTGCTATTTTATATCAAATATTTATAAAGGTACCAGGTTACCATGGGCGTGCCTTTGAGGAGTAAATTTATAACTGGCGTTTTTCGTCCATTGTTAGTAGGAAAACGCGTTAAGTGTCTTAAAATTACATTATTTAGGATTAACTAGAAGATCAACTTCCAGAAATTATTTTTTCATAATGAATTCGCAGAAGAAAGTTCAAATAGTTACCCGGGTACCTGGGTGTGTCCACAAGGGTTAACTGTGGAGACATGTGTGTCGCATTGCTTTAAATCCAATTATGGCAAGCATATACATAGAAAGTGTCCTCAAATCGACGCTCTTTATTCTACAATTTTAAGAAAATACTATCAGTGTTTTAGGCACCTGTGATAAATAATTATTCCCAATGCAAATTTTTGTAGCTACTTAGTTGCAGCAATTTGGTTTTTATTTTATAAGGGTTGTAGAACAGCTAGACGAAAACTAAAATAATTTATAGAGGTAGCGCTTTTTCCTATTGAGTTCCGGTGCTAAATTGTTTTATAAGGTAGCACTAAGAACTCCTTCCGAGCCTCTTATGAAACAGTTTTGCTTCTTAAACTAATTTATTCTGTAAGTATTTTATAATAGTTCGAAATTAGTCTTTTAAAGACAGGCGTTTTAAGACAATTTAGCTTTCGGAGCAATTTAGTTGTCGAATAGTTTTGTAAGCATATTAAAAAGATAAATTAAAACACTTTTAAAACTATTTGGTTGGAACTTGAATTGAGCAAGGGATTTCCCCTTTATAAAACTGGAAGGCTGTATGTTTTAGCATTTATGACAACAAAAAGTGGAAGCTATTCCCATCAATAAGAACTATTCTTCAGAAATACCAATTAACCTGTGTAAACTAATTAGGTATGGAGGAAGGTAAACAGAATACAAGGTATTCCCATTACAAACTACGTTCCGCCATTAGTGACGCAATATAATTACATTAGTCACAGAATTACGTGACAGGCCATCAGCTGCAATGTGTCAAAATTTTAATGGTAATAACTTGTTTTCTATATACATACCTTGATATGGAGTGTACTTTGACATTTCTGATCCTAAAGATTTCACATGAATCTAAAATATTTTATAAGAGCTGCAAAGTGAGGTGAAAATATTCGGCAATTTTATTATAAAAAAAAAAAGTGAATATATTGCGGCGAACAAAATTTTAACATTTAAATTTTTCGTTTATTGACACACAAATCTTTTTTGCGAATAAAACAAAAAAGTTTGCTGATTTCTCTGTTAATTTTTAATTTTTTTTAAACGATTTGGAACTTAAAATTAAAAATATATTTAATAGAAAATATTTATTTAAGTTTATTTCATCATTTTCAGAATTTAGTAGGCGCGTTGTATTTTTTCGAGCTAGAAATATAACTTTTACAATAAAATTAAAGTCGCATGAAATTTTATTCCAATATTAATCGAAAATTAATGTTTAAGCATTACGCAACTATTATTGCAAACAAAATTATGTTGGATGACAATGTCTGATTTCATAAATTATTTTTCCTGCTCATTTATAATAACATTTTTCATAAAGGAAGAATAAGACTACAATATGGCCATATTACACAAATATAAGTTTTAACAAATGACTGCAGGAATGAAGTTTTCACAACTACGATAAAATATCTCCGGAACTAAGTTGTAGATATAAGTGATTTTAGAAGGGCTTCAAACCATTTCTCGCAGACTGCAAATTTTTTTAATTAATTAATTAAATTTAATTAATTTTTAGTTAGCATCCACAACCCGTATACAGTGCTCGTGCAAGATTTTTAACAACAATTTTATAAAGGGGGCGGCAGTGATACTCTATACTAGGGTTTTTTATTTGCGTAGCTTTAAATTGTTCCCAAATTCTTCGAATCTTCGAATTTCAAATGGAAAAAATTGTAATGAAAATGTATATCATACAGCGGCTAACATGCTTCGTAAAAAAAGTCAAATGATCACTGTCTAAACACTTCTAACTACATACCTATATAACTATCGTTGGAATTTAAATTCTTAATTTGTAATCAGCATTCTAAAAATATCACAGAAATGTATCACAGTTAGGTATATTGCTCTCATTGTAAAAATTGCAGACAGTTAGTCCAGAATAGCTTATCACAGTTTTTGTCTAAAATTATTGCTCATTCGTTGTAAGAATTTCATATCAATAACATCACAGCTCATTGTAAATTTATCTCTTTATCGGTTCGGTTTGCTACATATGTACATAATTTTGTAGAAATATTCTAATTGTTAAAATAAAGAAAGAAAGTTGAAGAAGTGCATTTGTGGCTTAATTTATTTTTCTAATAAAGTGCAAAAACTCTTGTGCTATTTTCAATCACAATTCTTCTGTGAGGGATATCTTAACATTATGGTGCAGGTCAACATTAAAGGCCTAGAAGTGCTTACATTACATCTGTAAGCTAAAAGATTTTCCATTCAAAAAAGGTACCAGGGAACAATGGAGAACAATCTTACTACAAGATATTAAAATTTAATATATCAGATCAAAAGCAATATACATTTCTGAGTATATTTCTTTTTGAATGACTCAAATCCGTCAAAAAATTGCAAAGTTATTGAAGTTTAAAAAAAAGGGAGATTGAAAACGGCCACGGCCCGCGAATCTGGTGATGACGTCACGGTACACAACACGCACGATGCCAGTCTGCACAATATAATATTTATAAGACGATATTTTATGAAATAAATCCAAAACAAATCTAATCACGAGCGCTTTCTATCACGGCGGCGCAGCAACTACACTTGCGCTGCGTTAGACTACGAATTGTGTTGTGTATCGTGACGTCATCAGGTTAGCGCGCGCTTTTGAGAATGCGGCACTAAACTCGCAGTAGCCTCGTAAGTTTTTATTCGATTTCAATAATTCTTTCACTGAATTAATTGTTTTTTTTTTGTGACAATGATTCTGCAAAATTAACTAAAATAGTCATTGTTCCTCATTAACGAAAGAAGTTTGACATTAGGCAGAAGGCTTCAGGTCCCGTAACGAGCCCATGTCAGGTATAGTGACGGATCCAGGATAGATAGCAAAACAGTTCAGGAAAGCCTAAACAAGGCTTGCAAGAAATTAACGTTGCTTTGGGTTCCTGGACACGACGATAATTCAAAAGTGGACGATGCAGCTAAAACCAGAGCCGACAGTCAATATTCTGCTGTCTGGGTTAATTGTGGGTTAGGTTTTAATCTCGAAACAATTTGACAGTCTAATGTAAAATTGATATCAATAGGTATAAATTCTGAAAGTGCCGGGAACAATACTTCCCAGCAGGATTGAATACTGAAAATAAATAAAATAAATCAATAATTGTTTATAATTCAATATCACGTTCGGCTCAGAGCACCAATCTGTTCTAGATAATTGCACAACACGCAATTATTTAGGTAACCAGGTATTCTGGCGTTTTTAGCCGTTGTTAGACGAATGTTTTCCAACTGGAAATGTGCGGAGGGTATAGTATATATTTGCTGGAAAAGATGCACATTATATTAGGTTCACTTGTGGACTGGAGTATTGATGATTATATATATCTTCAGTGCACTTGCGATGGGTTGGATAGCTAAATGTAGCCCAGAAAACTGAGGGGTATAAGTGGACCATCCTAGGAGACTGGCTTCTTGTCGGACAGTTGTGCGAATTCAGGTACTATATTCGGCAAAAGGCAGTCCTGGACATCTAATTTCTAAGCGGGCTGTCTTGCGTTAGAAAGTATGTATCTGCAGGCTGGTTCCGGACATCCAGTCCTCGAGGCTTTAGTGATGTCCTGAGCCAGTACTATCCATAAGGATGAATGTCTAGAAAGACCGTCCTCGGGGATCCAGAAACTGCTGATGAAGGTCGATCCTGGAGAATAAGCGTCTGCAAAGCCAATCTTTGGGAAACCAGATACTGTATGAACATCTGAGTAGACAGTCGTTTGGAATCCAGAAACTAGATAAGCGTCTGCACAGACAATTCTTGAGGATGAGCGTCTGAACAGACAGTTCGTGATGACTAGATTCGGCCTCAGAGGCGCTTCTTAACGCTAAAGAACGAAGTAAGATTAAATTATCCCTTCGGAAATAAAATGCCATCAATGGGGTCCTTAATACCATTATAGTTTATTGAGGTTGATAGCTTCTAGTGATGCTTGGCTATCTAAACTAGACTAACTTACAAACTATCAACATTTTTCTTTCCAATTTAATAGGCCTACTTTATAATTCTGGTCAAAATACTCTTACGCCGCCGCACAAAGTATTTTTTTTGCAATTTGAAAACCACCCGACTACTAAGGTCAATACAGTGGTTCATTTTAATCAGGTATATGCTGTCGCAAAAGAGTGGCCGTGTCGCTAGCGTTCCATCAAGTAAAAGTAGAATCAATGCTTCTAGTATTTTTGGGATGATGTATTAAGATCTACACTCTTAATAAAGTGTACTAAATTCAAAACTTCTACGTTTCTTATCCAAGACAACAAGTAGTTTCAGTTCTCGCGATCTGTCTAGGGTGACTGCTCAGAACTCAATGCAGATTCCCAATCCCATCACTCTATTTATATCACGAAAAATATATAGATTAAATAGAGCTTTAGAAAAAAGTTGAAAAACGCTCTAGCGGTGCCTATTTTTTTTTTATATAGAAAGAAGAAAGCTTGTCATCAACGATTGAAAGTGTTGGCTGCTGCTGGATGATGATTTGGGAATTAACCCTTTTGTTTATGTTTTGAAGATGTGATTTTGAATTTTTAAGCTTAATCTTAGCTGCGGATGAACACCTAGTCCCTAGCCAATAGTTAGCCTTCCAGAAAGTCACTTTAGGGGAACTGTAAAATATATGGAAAACATATACTTGGATCTCCTCCAGCATAGTGCGCCCAGTATTAGGCAGGCGGAGGAATTCTTAATATACTTTCCACTACGAGGTACGCACAATAATCGGTCATAGCAAGCAGTTGATCAGGTTCTTTACTAATGCAGTCACAGGACATGGCCCCTTCTGTCATATTTTAAAGGTGATATGCAAATACAACAGCGAAATGTGTCGGCTGTGCGAAGAGGGAGATGATTACATATGAGTGTCCCACACTTATTGCGTTATGCCGAATTTACAAAGCAGAGTGGAGTAGAGTGGCATAAAGTGTCAACTGGCATCCTTTTTTTTCTCACGCCATAGAGAGTTGTGTGCTTGTTTCTCGATTTGCCATTGTTATGGCGATTTGTTATGTTAATTTCAAAGTACAAATTTCACTTTCCGCTGCATTGTCAACACCTCAAAGCTCATTTTTCTCCACTCTGCTCCACTCTTCTTTGTGAATTCGGCATTACGGTTTCAAATCACCGGAAAAATACTTATGTCTCAAAATAATGTTTGCAATCTATAGAGGAAATATCGAACTCGTTAAAAGACTGAATTTTGATTCACCTCCTTAAGGTAGGATACAATCGATCAAACTCTAGTCACGGTGTCGCAGTGCTCCTAATGCCCTAGTCACCCCAACTCAACCTAGATTTAAAAGTGATTTAATGTACGAAGTTGCACTTTACGAATTTTTGGTAAACATAGAAAACTTCAATGTAGCAGATACCATTCCAGTTCAGTAACTTGAGGCAGTACAGATATTCAATTTTTTAACTTCCATTTCACTAGTAAAATTGAAAGTCTTATCAAAAAGTATAATTTCTGCAAAAAATCTTTGAAAGGGAATCTTCCTCGATTTCACTTAATTTGTGTTGAATTCAATATTTTTTCGCTTTATTTTTTTATTATATTTTTTTTCCAAGATGTGTTTCGACGTTTTGCCGATATTCAAACATGACTTCTTCATATTTTTTATTTAATTACTTGAAAGAAACATTGTCTGCTAATAAACACTAAAATTTAACTTTGCAACATTGATTAACGTGGTGAGAACTTTAGACTTCTTTAGGCGCTTAATGACAGCCATTTAATATCCATTATTCATCATAAGTTATACAACAGAATTTTTTTGCATGATTTACATGTTACGTGACCGTGTTTTGACCATCTTGATTAAGATGTAGATGGATACATAGATGCTCGGGCTATTGGTCTTTGTGCCATTGTATTAATAATTTCTATAAATAATATTTTAAGGAATCATATGAAGAAATGATGGCAGTGGAGGCGGCCAGATTTTCGTAGCTTGGAGCGGCACTGAACCTAAGTAAGCCACTGATCGTAACAAATGTAATTTTTATTTCATTCTGATTTTTACATTCAAATAAAAGTTTAAATTTATATTTAAAAAAAAAACATAAATAAATAAATGAAAGTACATCCTCTACCGCACTTGGTCACAGATTTGAAAGAGTAAAAAAAAAAGAGACTACGTAGATCAGTGGTTTACATATATAGCTATATTAATTAGTTCTTCTAATCACCATTAATTTTTTTATTTCTTGTACAAAAATCAGCTTCAGCTTAGCTTATTTAATTAATTATATCTAAAAATCAGCGAGAGTTTCTGCTAAGTCACACATATAAAACCCATTTCGTCTCAGACTTTTTGCCATTAAGCGATAACTGAGAATTTTCGTTTTCAGTGATTTTTTTTTCCCATAAAAAACGTATATAAATATATTTCGAGATAAGTAACGCTGAAAGATTTCATAAAATGAAAAGAAAAAAAATCCAAGTGTCATTTGTTTCCCAAGCTATAGAGAGCAAAGAGGATTTTCGTTGACCTAAATCATTTAGAGATTAAGCTCTGTTATGACAACGACATAAAAGTCTTGGACTTTTATAGATTTTTTTTTACTTTAAGTGTTTTTGGTACATTGCGTTAAAATTAAGGACATTTCCACTGAGGTTTTGTTAAGAAATCCAGATTTATTGTACTTTGACAGGTATTTGCGAAATGGTTAAACAAATATATATATACCAGCACTAATGCGTTTTAAAGAATTATTATTATATATTTTATAAAAGCTTCTAGCATTATTTTGCTCTCCAAAGTAGAGTATGAAACGAGGGTGCAATAAAAAATAAAACAAAGCAAAAGTTGCATGCGTTAAATCATCAAAGAGCTAAGAACTAGCATTAATAAAAATAAATATGACTATGGAAAAGAAATTATGATGACATTATAAAAATACGTCACGCGATAAGCTTTTTCACTTACCATCGGCCCGAGAGGGTACGATGGCGGTACCCTTCAAATGCAACGCATGCAAAAATATGAGAAGAAGCAATTCGACTCGTATTGCCTCTTACCATATGTTTTATGGAATGCGGTTACATATCGATGCAGTGTTTTTAATGCTGCATGAAATATTTCTATGATTATACCGCACAGAATGAATTAAGAGAAAAAGATGTTGAAAGATAAGATAAAATATAAATATAAAGATGTTTATCTGAGATTCGAACGTTCAGGGCCGATTTACATAATTTTAGCCCTTTGCGGAAAGAATTTGTGATTCTTTATAGGTTTTTGAACAAACCTTATCTATGGTCTATTGTATTTAAGATCAAGTCAAATAGCGAGGTTTTTTGGCACTATATTAACGGCAAATATAAGTCTAGGAAGTACTAGAATATAATAAGTCAAAATCTCACGATACTGTATCTATCTGTAACCTGTAACCATTTTGCACGAACACCCCAATTGACGTTGGTGATATTTCGGTAGATATGGAGAATGTTCCGTCTGTTCTAAATAATTTATTTATTTATTTATTTATTCTACGAGTATTTCATTTGAGTACACTACACGATTTCAACTTATGGCTAAATACAGGTATGATCTTTCGAAGTCAATGAAGTCACTTAAATTGTATAGTTTCAAATATATTATTAAATAAATGAAATTAAACTTACTTATTCAACAGAGATAAAATTTGCCACATTTCTTCTACAGAGAGATCGGTTTCGACTTACTTATCTTACAAGCTCAAATATAATGCAAATTTAGAGAATGTGTTCAATAAAATCAAATTAATAATGACAACAAAGATATATACTTTAATCAATAACCAAAATGCGTAAGATATAATAGAAGTAATAAGTAAAAATGTTAGTTACTCACCAATCTATTACAAGGAATCGACTTTATTTCGTTGGTAAATAGTTAGTTAGTGCCACGGAACAAGACCCAAAACAAAGTCAAGACCCAAAACGAAGTTTGTGTGTTAGTACTGGTTTTGTTCTAGTCGTTCTCCGGAACAATATGCTCTACTTCAGTCGAGACCCAAAGCAAAGTTGTATTCGTAGTATTTATTCTATTCGGTACCCAGAATAAATATCTTTATGTCAGTCGGTACTCAAGATAAAGTTGTTATGTTAGACAATTTTATTCCAGCCGAGACCCAGAATAAATATATTTATCTCAGTCGTTAACCAAGATAAAGCAAATTTGTTGGTACTATTTATTCAAGTCGAGACCCAGAATACATATCTTTATCTTAGCCGATACGCATGATAAAGTGAATTTGGTAATAAGATTAATTCCTGTCGAGACCCGAAATAAATGCTTTTATGTTAGCCGAAAGATATCAAAGACACATCGCAACGTGTTGCTGCTGTGTATACATTTAAAAAATATTACCACAGTTCAAGATTTTTACTCAGAAATTGAGCAGTTAGTACCAAAATTTATTATGAGTTGAATCGGAGTAAAAGTTGCATTTTCCACGATTAGTAAAAATGCTAGCGTTGTGACGAAAATCCGTTATAAATTTTATTTTAAATCAAATTAAGGTAGACGATCTGAATTCATTGGAATTTATTGTATTACACAGGGCGACCCAAAAGTACTCGGCAATATTGAAAGGGGTGAAGGTACAGATGATTTACAGTTATAAAAATACTATATAATATTTTTTTTTTAATTTTGGAAGGATAAATCTGTTAATTTTATTCACACGTTATCCTTGACGTGTGCAAATCGATAATGTTTGCTCTTCATGTTTTTCATAATAGTGTAAGGGCCACAGATCACTCCATTGATATCACATGTCGACGAGATAAACGTAAAAGAAGTCGTCCGGTTTAATACGTCTCTAGTTGAAAAAAAATAACTTTTTTTCTTTACTGAAATCAATTTAAATGGATACAGGACAGAATATCGTACACATATTTTCGGATGAAAAGGTGGGCAGAAAAGTATTGTTCGAAAAGTTTTAGAAGTATGGAATAAAAGGTAATGAATGGAAATGGTTCGAAAGTTATATACAACATAGAACGCAAACAGCGGAGACAAAACTTGGTGTTCCGCAAGGAGCCGTACTGGCCACACTGTTATTTATTATACATATATGTGAATGATTTGAATTTAAGTTTAGTGCATTCGAATGTAAACTTATATGCAGTATCAGTGTTATATCTAGAGTTTAAGACTCAACTTGAATTTGAAACACGTATGATATTTTACATATAGAGAAAAAAAAGTCAAATATTGAGTTACCAAATGAAGGAATTAGTAGTTATATTGTGTGGCAAATTTAGTTTTAAAAGTCACGTGGACTATGTCTGTATAAAAAGTTGGGGAATAAATTTGAGTATTTGAACAAACTGAGAATATCGCTGTCATTATTCTCTGCATTAAGAATATATAACAATGAGATTATAAAACCGCATCTTGAGTCTTCAAGATATTGTTTCTCTGGACCAAAAAGTGAATGGGACGTCTTAAAAAAATTCAATAATAATAAAGCAAGGCGAAGTGTACTGATATCAAGTAGATCTTCTAGTGATGTTAGTTACGTTGAAGTGGATGAAGTTGCAGTAAAGTCTAGATTTAAATGTACCCTTATTAACTGTCAAAATAAAGAATGGAATATTAAAGGACTACCTTCAAGGAAAGATGAATTTCGTGTCGGATTTTCAACCCTACAAATTAAGGAATATGGATGTAAATGTGAGATTGGAGACTTAGAACATGGTGACAATGCAGAATTCTGTAATATTGTAACGTTATATTTACTGAATAGAAATTGCTGTGGTCGAGCGGTAAGCGAGTAAGCGAGTTTTGTTGCAAAGTTTGTAGACCTTCTTTAAGAAACTCAATTGAATTTTCACGATTTATGTATGTAACGTTAGAAGTAGAACTATTTTAGAAACAAAACTTTTGTATCTGACTTTGTACGCACCTAGTCAATGTTTTGCAGTTGATTCAATTGGCTTTCTATTGAGGGTTAGGATTGGAATATTCTTTTTTCCAGTCGAGATGCAGAATAAAGTGAGGTTCACTAGTAATTCTGACTGCAGTCACACAATAAAGTGTTTGTGTTAAATATTTTCTTATTACAGTCGATACCCGCAATAAAATGCTTTTGTTAGTAATGTCTTATTGTATTGTTTTGTAATGTAGCTGTAATTGATAACCACAGATAGATTACGGCATTCAGGTGGATAGTGTTGTGGTATGAAAACAATAAGAATATGCGGGCTTGTGTTTACTGTTGCATTTATTGGGGATTATTCTCAGTACACTCTAATTCAATCTATACAGTTAATTCACTTCACTACACTTAATAATTATGCTTATTTATTGCTCATTTGTATATGTATTACCATGCCGTATCTCCGCATATGTTGAGTTAAATGCAATTTATAGCGTTTTATAACTTCACCACGATTTACGATTTTTCTACTTCACTTTAATCTTAACTTAACGATGTTGTTTCGTTGCATATATTTTTAAAATACCAAAAGTTGGCACCTGTTCAATTTTATGCAAGAAACTTTAATAACTACATGTATTAATTAGTATCCACAGAATACTTATCTGAATCCCAAACTTCTTGTTCTTTTGCGAAACCAACTGCACAAACTTAAAGCATGTATAATAAAGCTCCTTGTACGTTTTTATTTTATGTTTTATTGCTGAAAATGAAAAACAAAAAAAAACAAGTAAAAAAGCTAAAATTAGTCTAAGACCAATTCTTATGATACCCTAGATGAATGCCCGTATAAAATTTCGTACGATCACCGATCTATGCAAGTTTGATTTTTGAAGATTTTTCGCATATATTTCTAGAACGGTTTGTCGGACAGAAAAAATGATTATAACCAATTTTATAGGATTTCGTATTCTGAAGAAGCATTTAGTACAATAAAAATGTCTTGGACTGATCGTTTTCACAGTATACGTTAAAATCCTAAATTTTTGTATGGCAACACCAAGAAGGAGTTGCCCGATTTAGTCCAGTTTTGAAATTTGATTTGCAAGTACAAAGAAAACACTATGTACCAAATTTCAGCTCTCTATATTGATGCGTTCTCCGGCAGTGTCCAAATATATAGTGGAAAACGAAAGTTTTGTAGGGCAACCCCACGAAGGAGTTGCCCGATTTGTCTCATTTTCGAACTTAATTTTACTTTTTTTTTAAAGTCCGTGTACAAAATTTCAGCTCTCTAAGTATACTCGTTCCCGAGTTATCGTGCGCACAGACGGACGGACGGACGGACGGACATGCAAAAATCAAAATAACTTTTAATATTATGCGTGGGTGTCCAATTCATTTTGCTCTACCATCATTATTTCGAGGTGTTACAAACGGAATGACAAACTTAGTATACCCCTATAGATTTCATCTAGGGTATAAAAATATTAGTAAATTGATCGGATGCTAGAAATTGCATGTAAGATTACTGTCGAAAAAATGAGAATTTTCTTAGGGCTCGCTTCCTTTTTATATCCTCTGGACAGCCATTTTGAAATACGTTCCACAAGAAAAATGCGAATTTCGCATAATTTTCGAACTTCCCTGACTAATACAATAATTTCAAATTGTGCCAATTTATTTCAACTAATTTATTTTAGGTTATTCATGAATTTCCTTATTTATTTTTTTAAATATTTTACTTTTTCTAAAACTTGTCAAGATACCGGCATCCTGCCATATTATGACATTTTCCGATGTGGAACGAAAATATTTCTCAATTCTCTTGCATCTCGTTTCCACATCTTTCTCTTTCCCACTCATTATGGGCATTAAATTCACTTTTTTTATTAAATATTAGCTTACCTGGTGAATTTCGCACATTTTAAGCTTGATCAGTAGGTTGCGCGCATTCGATTTCAACAAATTGACCTTTCAGCGAGTCAATTTGACAGTCGCGATCGCGGTATTTTAGTTCGAAAGTGTAGTGTTGTTTACGTTCATTTTCTCGATAATTTAATGGATTCATAATCCAGGTAAGTGCATTTTATTGTTTTTAAGTGTTTAATATTAGTTATTTGTGAGTTCTAGCATGAACAAATTCTGCCAAATTATTCATGTTTGAAATGTGATTTCTGAAATGTCAACAATGGCACAAATTGTGGAATTTCGTTAATTATAATGTATCTACAAGTTGCGAATTTATGTGATTTGCATATGAAATCATTTTTGCATGTTCTGCAAATGTTTAATATGCGGAGCATATGAATTTCGCGATAAATTACAATGGTTCCAATTGCATGTGTTTGTTGTTGTACTGCCAAGAAATTCATTTCTTGGAAGTTTCGCATGTAATTGGCTTATTATCGTAGTTTTTTTTTGTAATACTTTATTTAATTGGTTGAGTCTAACTAATACATACATATATGTGTTTATTTTCCATTTCAGATAAGTTCCTGAACATTTATGATAGAATATCAGATGTGGACCTGGATGGAATCAAACAGGGAAGTAATAAGTACTTAGTTAATACAATTTAATTATTTTTATTTTGTTTCAGCTGTGTTCAACAGTTGAGACCCGCAATAAGTATCTGTACTACAGTTGCGACCCACAATAAAGAGTTTTGTATGAGCAATTTTTTTTATTACAGTTGATACCCGCAACAAAGTGTTTTTCTTAGTAATTTATTCTTACTGCAGTCGATACCCACAGTAAGAATCTTTATTTTTCTCGCTTATCAAAACAAAACTGTTAATCCAGTCGAGACCCAGAATATTTATTTTAACCGTCAACTATGTTTGATTTGTTAATAAAAAGATTAGAACACTAGAATATAACACTAGGAATAGATTACCACTTGATCACTGCACTGCCAAACTGAAAAAGAGATCGAGTGAAGTCAGATTCTGATTTGTATAGCCATGGATCGCACACGGCACCAAAGAACGGTAGTCAAAGGCGTATGACGACAATAACTGGCATAGCAACACTAAGTTGCATAGCAATAATTACCTAGTATAGAAACTGCACCTCATCATTTGTTTATGAAGTGTTATCATTTTAGTTATGGTTGTTAACAAGTTGTTCTTATGTAATTATTTTTAGAAGAAATATTTTGAAAAAAATTTATTTCATTTTCAATAAAATATGGTGTATGGCTTTCGCTTCTGTCGAATATCATACAAAAATAATTCGTACAATATTGAATAGCAGGACCTTGAACGGGCGTATACGTAGCTAGCATGTAGCACGGTCGAATTGTTCCACTTGTTCCTAGACGTGCCATCACAATAACTTTGCTCCGCAGTGGTTTCTTATATAATTACTGAAGTAAATTGTGTACGTGTTGGTATCTTGCTCGTGCTGCAGTTCGAAGCTTAGCATTTTTGGATTTTTTTGCCCTTCTTTCATCTACGAACGTATAGTAGTAGTGTAGTAGCGTGTACGCCAGGGCAATGATTCAGTGGAAATGGTGCTGCTGTTTCGTTTCAATACGTACCTTGCTTCCATTTCGCCTTCTGGTACTTACCTTTACGCGGAATGTTCCCGCTGACGTTTGTAGTTGTCAAAATCTG
>CAWVNZ010000334.1:0-21000 GCA_963930735.1 Dioctria linearis
CTAATTTTTTACTGTCGCAAGTTTTAATTACGCCAGGGATTGCCTTTTCTATAGTAAATTTTTCAAAAAATAATTTTTTACTGTCGCAAATTTTAATTGCGCCAGGGATTGCCTTTTCTATAGTAAATTTTTCAAAAATTAATTTTTTACTCTCGCAAATTTTAAATACGCCAGGGTTTGCCTTTTCTGTAGAAAATTTTTCAAAAATTAATTTTTTACTGTCGCAAATTTTAAATACGCCAGGGATTGCCTTTTCTATAGTAAATTATTCAAAAACTAATTTTTTACTGTCGCAAATTTTAATTACGCCAGGGATTTCCTTTTCTATAGTAAATTTTTCAAAAAATAATTTTTTACTGTCGCAAATTTTAATTGCGCCAGGGATTGCCTTTTCTACAGTAAATTTTTCAAAAACTAATTTTTTTACTGTCGCAAATTTTAATTACGTCAGGGATTGCCTTTTCTATAGTAAATTTTTCAAAAATTAATTTTATACTGTCGCAAATTTTAATTACGCCAGGGATTGCCTTTTCTATAGTAAATTTTTCAAAAATTAATTTTTTTCTGTCGCAAATTTTAAATACGCCAGGGATTGCCTCTTCTATAGTAAATTTTCCAAAAAATAATTTTTTACTGTCGCAAATTTTAATTGCGCCAGGGATTGCCTTTTCTACAGTAAATTTTACAAAAAATAATTTTATACTGTCGCAAATTTTAATTGCGCCAGGGATTGCCTTTTCTACAGTAAATTTTTCAAAAAATAATTTTTTACTGTCGCAAATTTTAATTGCGCCAGGGATTGCCTTTTCTATAGTAAATTATTCAAAAAATAATTTTTTACTGTCGCAAATTTTAAATTCGCCAGGGATTGCCATTTCTATAGTAAATTTTTCAAAAAATAATTTTTCTACTGTCTCAAATTTTAATTGCGCCAGGGATTGCCTTTTCTATAGTAAATTATTCAAAAAATAATTTTTTACTGTCGCAAATTTTAATTACGCCAGGGATTGCCTTTTCTATAGTAAATTTTTCAAAAATTAATTTTTTGCTGTCGCAAATTTTAATTTCGCCAGGGATTGCCTTTTCGATAGTAAATTTTTCAAAAACTAATTTTTTACTGTCGAAAATTTTAATTGCGCCAGGGATTGCCTTTTCTACAGTAAATTTTTCAAAAACTAGTTTTTTACTGTCGCAAATTTTAATTACGCCAGGGATTGCCTTTTCTATAGTAAATTTTTCAAAATTTAATTTTATACTGTCGCAAATTTTAATTACGCCAGGGATTGCCTTTTCTATAGTAAATTTTGCAAAAAATAATTTTCTACTGTCGCAAATTTAAATTGCGCAAGGGATTGCCTTTTCTATAGTAAATTTTTCAAAAACTAATTTTTTACTGTCGCAAGTTTTAATTACGCCAGGGATTGCCTTTTCTATAGTAAATTTTTCAAAAGATAATTTTTTACTGTCGCAAATTTTAATTGCGCCAGGGATTGCTTTTTCTATAGTAAATTTTTCAAAAATTAATTTTTTACTGTCGCAAATTTTAAATACGCCAGGGATTGCCTTTTCTATAGAAAATTTTTCAAAAATTAACTTTTTACTGTCGCAAATTTTAAATACGCCAGGGATTGGCTTTTCTATAGTAAATTGTTCAAAAACTAATTTTTTACTGTCGCAAATTTTAATTGCGGCAGGGATTGAATGTTCTACAGTAAATTTGTCAAAAAATAATTTTTTACTGTCGCAAATTTTAATTACGCCAGGGATTGCCTTTTCTATAGTAAATTATTCAAAAAATAATTTTTTACTGCCGCAAATTTTAAATACGCCAGGGATTGCCTTTTCTATAGTAAATTATTCAAAAAATAATTTTTTACTGTCGCAAATTTTAAATACGCCAGGGATTGCCTTTCTATAGTAAATTATTCAAAAAATAATTTTTTACTGTCGCAAATTTTAATTACGCCAGGGATTGCTTTTTCTATAGTAAACTTTTCACAAATTAATTTTATACTGTCGCAAATTTTAAATACGCCAGGGATTGCCTTTTCTATAGTAAATTTTTCAAAAATTAATTTTATACTGTCGCAAATTTTAAATATGCCAGGGATTGCCTTTTCTACAGTAAATTTTTCAAAAACTAATTTTATACTGTCGCAAATTTTAATTGCGCCAGGGATTGCCTTTTCTAGAGTAAATTTTTCAAAAAATAATTTTCTACTGTCGCAAATTTTAATTGCGCCAGGGATTGCCTTTTCTACAGTAAATTTTACAAAAAATAATTTTATAATGTCGCAAATTTTAATTGCGCCAGGGATTGCCTTTTCTACAGTAAATTTTTTCAAAAAATAATTTTTTACTGTCGCAAATTTTAATTACGCCAGGGATTTCCTTTTCTATAGTAAATTTTTCAAAAAATAATTTTTTACTGTCGCAAATTTTAATTGCGCCAGGGATTGCCTTTTCTACAGTAAATTTTTCAAAAATTAATTTTATACTGTCGCAAATTTTAATTACGCCAGGGATTGCCTTTTCTATAGAAAATTTTTCAAAAATTAATTTTTTACTGTCGCAAATTTTAAATACGCCAGGGATTGCCTCTTCTATAGTAAATTTTGCAAAAAATAATTTTTTACTGTCGCAAATTTTAATTGCGCCAGGGATTGCTTTTTCTACAGTAAATTTTACAAAAAATAATTTTATACTGTCTCAAATTTTAATTGCGCCAGGGATTGCCTTTTCTACAGTAAATTTTTCAAAAAATAATTTTTTACTGTCGCAAATTTTAATTACGCCAGGGATTGCCTTTTCTATAGTAAATTTTTCAAAAATTAATTTTTCACTGTCGCAAATTTTAATTACGCAGGGATTGCCTTTTCTATAGTAAATTTTTCAAAATTTAATTTTATACTGTCGCAAATTTTAATTGCGCCAGGGATTGCATTTTCTATAGTAAATTTTTCAAAAAATAATTTTCTACCGTCGCAAATTTTAATTGCGACAGGGATTGCCTTTTTTATAGTAAATTTTTCAAAAAGTAATTTTTTACTGTCGCAAATTTTAATTACGCCAGGGATTGCCTTTTCTATAGTAAATTTTTCAAAGTTTAATTTTATACTGTCGCAAATTTTAATTGCGCCAGGGATTGCCTTTTCTATAGTAAATTTTGCAGAAAATAATTTTCTACTCTCGCAAATTTTAATTGGGCCAGGGATTGCCTTTTCTATAGTAAATTTTTCAAAAACTTATTTTTTACTGTCGCAAGTTTTAATTACGCCAGGGATTGCCTTTTCTATAGTAAATTTTTCAAAAACTAATTTTTTACTGTCGCAAACTTTAATTGCGGCAGGGATTGAATTTTCTACAGTAAATTTGTCAAAAAATAATTTTTTACTGTCGCAAATTTTAATTACGCCAGGGATTGCCTTTTCTATAGTAAATTATTCAAAAAATAATTTTTTACTGTCGCAAATTTTAAATACGCCAGGGATTGCCTTTTCTATAGTAAAGTATTCAAAAAATAAATTTTTACTGTCGCAAATTTTAAATACGCCAGGGATTGCCTTTCTATAGAAAATTATTCAAAAAATAATTTTTTACTGTCGCAAATTTTAATTACGCCAGGGATTGCCTTTTCTATAGTAAATTTTTCACAAATTAATTTTATACTGTCGCAAATTTTAAATACGCCAGGGATTGCCTTTTCTATAGTAAATTTTTCAAAAATTAATTTTATACTGTCGCAAATGTTAAATAAGCCAGGGATTGCCTTTTCTACAGTAAATTTTTCAAAAACTAATTTTTTACTGTCGCAAATTTTAATTACAAAGGGATTGCCTTTTCTATAGTAAATTTTTCAAAATTTAATTTTATACTGTCGCAAATTTTAATTGCGCCAGGGATTGCCTTTTCTAGAGTAAATTTTTCAAAAAATAATTTTTTACTGTCGCAAATTTTAATTGCGCCAGGGATTGCCTTTTCTACAGTAAATTTTACAAAAAATAATTTTATAATGTCGCAAATTTTAATTGCGCCAGGAATTGCCTTTTCTACAGTAAATTTTTCAAAAAATAATTTTTTTCTGTCGCAAATTTTTATTACGCCAGGGATTTCCTTTTCTATAGTAAATTTTTCAAAAAATAATTTTTTACTGTCGCAAATTTTAATTGCGCCAGGGATTGCCTTTTCTACAGAAAATTTTTCAAAAACTAATTTTTTACTGTCGCAAATTTTAATTACGCCAGGGATTGCCTTTTCTATAGTAAATTTTTCAAAAAATAATTTTTTACTGTCGCAAATTTTAATTGCGCCAGGGATTGCCTTTTCTACAGTAAATTTTTCAAAAACTAATTTTTTTTACTGTCGCAAATTTTAATTACGCCAGGGATTGCCTTTTCTATAGTAAATTTTTCAAAAATTAATTTTATACTGTCGCAAATTTTAATTACGCCAGGGATTGCCTTTTCTATAGTAAATTTTTCAAAAATTAATTTTTTTCTGTCGCAAATTTTAAATACGCCAAGGATTGCTTCTATAGTAAATTTTCCAAAAAATAATTTTTTACTGTCGCAAATTTTAATTGCGCCAGGGATTGCCTTTTCTACAGTAAATTTTACAAAAAATAATTTTATACTGTCGCAAATTTTAATTGCGCCAGGGATTGCCTTTTCTACAGTAAATTTTTAAAAAAATAATGTTTTACTGTCGCAAATTTTAATTGCGCCAGGGATTGCCTTTTCTATAGTAAATTATTCAAAAAATAATTTTTTACTGTCGCAAATTTTAAATTCGCCAGGGATTGCCATTTCTATAGTAAATTTTTCAAAAAATAATTTTCTACTGTCTCAAATTTTAATTGCGCCAGGGATTGCCTTTTCTATAGTAAATTTTTCAAAAATTAATTTTATACTGTCGCAAATTTTAATTACGCCAGGGATTGCCTTTTCTATAGAAAGTTTTTCAAAAATTAATTTTTTACTGTCGCAAATTTTAAATACGCCATGGATTGCCTCTTCTATAGTAAATTTTGCAAAAAATAATTTTTTACTGTCGCTAATTTTAATTGCGCCAGGGATTGCCTTTTCTACAGTAAATTTTACAAAAAATAATTTTATACTGTCTCAAATTTTAATTGCGCCAGGGATTGCCTTTTCTACAGTAAATTTTTCAAAAAATAATTTTTTACTGTCGCAAATTTTAATTACGCCAGGTTTTGCCTTTTCTATAGTACATTTTTCAAAAATTAATTTTTTACTGTCGCAAATTTTAATTACGCCAGGGATTGCCTTTCCTAAAGTAAATTTTTCAAAATTTAATTTTATACTGTCGCAAATTTTAATTCCGCCAGGGATTGCCTTTTCTACAGTAAATTTTACAAAAAATAATTTTATACTGTCTCAAATTTTAATTGCGCCAGGGATTGCCTTTTCTACAGTAAATTTTTCAAAAAATAATTTTTTACTGTCGCAAATTTTAATTACGCCAGGTTTTGCCTTTTCTATAGTACATTTTTCAAAAATTAATTTTTTACTGTCGCAAATTTTAATTACGCCAGGGATTGCCTTTTCTATAGTAAATTATTCAAAAATTAATTTTATACTGTCGCAAATTTTAATTGCGCCAGGGATTGCATTTTCTATAGTAAATTTTTCAAAAAATAATTTTCTACTGTCGCAAATTTTAATTGCGACAGGTATTGCCTTTTTTATAGTAAATTTTTCAAAAAGTGATTTTTTACTGTCGCAAATTTTAATTACGCCAGGGATTGCCTTTTCTAAAGTAAATTTTTCAAAATTTAATTTTATACTGTCGCAAATTTTAATTCCGCCAGGGATTGCCTTTTCTATAGTAAATTTTGCAAGAAATAATTTTCTACTCTCGCAAATTTTAATTGGGCCAGGGATTGCCTTTTCTATAGTAAATTTTTCAAAAACTTATTTTTTACTGTCGCAAGCTTTAATTACGCCAGGGATTGCCTTTTCTATAGTAAATTTTTCAAAAACTAATTTTTTACTGTGGCAAATTTTAATTACGGCAGGGATTGAATTTTCTACAGTAAATTTGTCAAAAAATAATTTTTTACTGTCGCAAATTTTAATTACGCCAGGGATTGCCTTTTCTATAGTAAATTATTCAAAAAATAATTTTTTACTGTCGCAAATTTTAAATACGCCAGGGATTGCCTTTTCTATAGTAACGTATTCAAAAAATAATTTTTTACTGCCGCAAATTTTAAATACGCCAGGGATTGCCTTTCTATAGAAAATTATTCAAAAAATAATTTTTTACTGTCGCAAATTTTAATTACGCCAGGGATTGCCTTTTCTATAATAAATTTTTCACAAATTAATTTTATACTGACGCAAATTTTAAATACGCCAGGGATTGCCTTTTCTATAGTAAATTTTTCAAAAATTAATTTTATACTGTCGCAAATGTTAAATACGCCAGGGATTGCCTTTTCTACAGTAAATTTTTCAAAAACTAATTTTTTACTGTCGCAAATTTTAATTACGCCAGGGATTTCCTTTTCTATAGTAAATTTTTCAAAAAATAATTTTTTACTGTCGCAAAATTTTAATTGCGCCAGGGATTGCCTTTTCTACAGTAAATTTTACTAAAAATAATTTTATAATGTCGCAAATTGTAATTGCGCCAGGAATTGCCTTTTCTACAGTAAATTTTTCAAAAAATAATTTTTTACTGTCGCAAATTTTAATTACGCCAGGAATTTCCTTTTCTATAGTAAATTTTTCAAAAAATAATTTTTTATTGTCGCAAATTTTAATTGCGCCAGGGATTGCCTTTTCTACAGTAAATTTTTCAAAAATTAATTTTTTAATGTCGCAAATTTTAAATACGCCAGGGATTGCCTTTTCTATAGTAAATTTTTCAAAAACTAATTTTTTACTGTCGCAAATTTTAATTACGCCAGGGATTTCCTTTTCTATAGTAAATTTTTCAAAAAATAATTTTTTACTGTCGCAAAATTTTAATTGCGCCAGGGATTGCCTTTTCTACAGTAAATTTTACTAAAAATAATTTTTTACTGTCGCAAATTTTAATTGCGCCAGGGATTGCCTTTTCTACAGTAAATTTTACAAAAAATAATTTTATACTGTCGCAAATTTTAATTGCGCCAGGGATTGCCTTTTCTACAGTAAATTTTTAAAAAAATAATGTTTTACTGTCGCAAATTTTAATTGCGCCAGGGATTGCCTTTTCTATAGTAAATTATTCAAAAAATAATTTTTTACTGTCGCAAATTTTAAATTCGCCAGGGATTGCCATTTCTATAGTAAATTTTTCAAAAAATAATTTTCTACTGTCTCAAATTTTAATTGCGCCAGGGATTGCCTTTTCTATAGTAAATTTTTCAAAAATTAATTTTATACTGTCGCAAATTTTAATTACGCCAGGGATTGCCTTTTCTATAGAAAGTTTTTCAAAAATTAATTTTTTACTGTCGCAAATTTTAAATACGCCAGGGATTGCCTCTTCTATAGTAAATTTTGCAAAAAATAATTTTTTACTGTCGCTAATTTTAATTGCGCCAGGGATTGCCTTTTCTACAGTAAATTTTACAAAAAATAATTTTATCCTGTCTCAAATTTTAATTGCGCCAGGGATTGCCTTTTCTACAGTAAATTTTTCAAAAAATAATTTTTTACTGTCGCAAATTTTAATTACGCCAGGTTTTGCCTTTTCTATAGTACATTTTTCAAAAATTAATTTTTTACTGTCGCAAATTTTAATTACGCCAGGGATTGCCTTTTCTATAGTAAATTATTCAAAAATTAATTTTATACTGTCGCAAATTTTAATTGCGCCAGGGATTGCATTTTCTATAGTAAATTTTTCAAAAAATAATTTTCTACTGTCGCAAATTTTAATTGCGACAGGTATTGCCTTTTTTATAGTAAATTTTTCAAAAAGTGATTTTTTACTGTCGCAAATTTTAATTACGCCAGGGATTGCCTTTTCTAAAGTAAATTTTTCAAAATTTAATTTTATACTGTCGCAAATTTTAATTCCGCCAGGGATTGCCTTTTCTATAGTAAATTTTGCAAGAAATAATTTTCTACTCTCGCAAATTTTAATTGGGCCAGGGATTGCCTTTTCTATAGTAAATTTTTCAAAAACTTATTTTTTACTGTCGCAAGCTTTAATTACGCCAGGGATTGCCTTTTCTATAGTAAATTTTTCAAAAACTAATTTTTAACTGTGGCAAATTTTAATTACGGCAGGGATTGAATTTTCTACAGTAAATTTGTCAAAAAATAATTTTTTACTGTCGCAAATTTTAATTACGCCAGGGATTGCCTTTTCTATAGTAAATTATTCAAAAAATAATTTTTTACTGTCGCAAATTTTAAATACGCCAGGGATTGCCTTTTCTATAGTAAAGTATTCAAAAAATAATTTTTTACTGTCGCAAATTTTAAATACGCCAGGGATTGCCTTTCTATAGAAAATTATTCAAAAAATAATTTTTTACTGTCGCAAATTTTACTTACGCCAGGGATTGCTTTTTCTATAGTAAATTTTTCACAAATTAATTTTATACTGACGCAAATTTTAAATACGCCAGGGATTGCCTTTTCTATAGTAAATTTTTCAAAAATTAATTTTATACTGTCGCAAATGTTAAATACGCCAGGGATTGCCTTTTCTACAGTAAATTTTTCAAAAACTAATTTTTTACTGTCGCAAATTTTAATTACGCCAGGGATTTCCTTTTCTATAGTAAATTTTTCAAAAAATAATTTTTTACTGTCGCAAAATTTTAATTGCGCCAGGGATTGCCTTTTCTACAGTAAATTTTACTAAAAATAATTTTATAATGTCGCAAATTGTAATTGCGCCAGGAATTGCCTTTTCTACAGTAAATTTTTCAAAAAATAATTTTTTACTGTCGCAAATTTTAATTACGCCAGGGATTTCCTTTTCTATAGTAAATTTTTCAAAAAATAATTTTTTATTGTCGCAAATTTTAATTGCGCCAGGGATTGCCTTTTCTACAGTAAATTTTTCAAAAATTAATTTTTTAATGTCGCAAATTTTAAATACGCCAGGGATTGCCTTTTCTATAGTAAATTATTCAAAAAATAATTTTTTACTGTCGCAAATTTTAATTCCGCCAGGGATTGCCTTTTCTATAGTAAATTTTGCAAAAAATAATTTTCTACTCTCGCAAATTTTAATTGGGCCAGGGATTGCCTTTTCTTTAGTAAATTTTTCAAAAACTTATTTTTTACTGTCGCAAGCTTTAATTACGCCAGGGATTGCCTTTTCTATAGTAAATTTTTCAAAAACTAATTTTTTACTGTCGCAAATTTTAATTACGGCAGGGATTGAATTTTCTACAGTAAATTTGTCAAAAAATAATTTTTTACTGTCGCAAATTTTAATTACGCCAGGGATTGCCTTTTCTATAGTAAATTATTCAAAAAATAATTTTTTACTGTCGGAAATTTTAAATACGCCAGGGATTGCCTTTTCTATAGTAAAGTATTCAAAAAATAATTTTTTACTGTCGCAAATTTTAAATACGCCAGGGATTGCCTTTCTATAGAAAATTATTCAAAAAATAATTTTTTACTTTCGCAAATTTTAATTACGCCAGGGATTGCCTTTTCTATAGTAAATTTTTCACAAATTAATTTTATACTGTCGCAAATTTTAAATACGCCAGGGATTGCCTTTTCTGTAGTAAATTTTTCAAAAATTAATTTTATACTGTCGCAAATGTTAAATACGCCAGGGATTGCCTTTTCTATAGTAAATTTTTCAAAAACTAATTTTTTACTGTCGCAAATTTTAATTACGCCAGGGATTTCCTTTTCTATAGTAAATTTTTCAAAAAATAATTTTTTACTGTCGCAAATTTTAATTGCGCCAGGGATTGCCTTTTCTACAGTAAATTTTACAAAAAATAATTTTATAATGTCGCAAATTGTAATTGCGCCAGGAATTGCCTTTTCTACAGTAAATTTTTCAAAAAATAATTTTTTACTGTCGCAAATTTTAATTACGCCAGGGATTTCCTTTTCTATAGTAAATTTTTCAAAAAATAATTTTTTACTGTCGCAAATTTTAATTGCGCCAGGGATTGCCTTTTCTACAGTAAATTTTTCAAAAACTAATTTTTTACTGTCGCAAATTTTAATTACGCCAGGGATTGCTTTTTCTATAGTAAATTTTTCAAAAATTAATTTTATACTGTCGCAAATTTTAATTACGCCAGGGATTGCCTTTTCTATAGAAAATTTTTCAAAAATTAATTTTTTACTGTCGCAAATTTTAAATACGCCAGGGATTGCCTCTTCTATAGTATATTTTGCGAAAAATAATTTTTTACTGTCGCACATTTTAATTGGCCAGGGATTGCCTTTTCTACAGTAAATTTTACAAAAAATAATTTTATACTGTCTCAAATTTTAATTGCGCCAGGGATTGCCTTTTCTACAGTAAATTTTTCAAAAAATAATTTTTTACTGTCGCAAATTTTAATTACGCCAGGGATTGCCTTTTCTATAGTAAATTTTTCAAAAATTAATTTTTTACTGTCGCATATTTTAATTACGCAGGGATTGCCTTTTCTACAGTAAATTTTTCAAAATTTAATTTTATACTGTCGCAAATTTTAATTGCGCCATGGATTGCATTTTTTATAGTAAATTTTTCAAAAAATAATTTTCTACTGTCGCAAATTTTAATTGCGACAGGGATTGCCTTTTCTATAGTAAATTTTTCAAAAACTAATTTTTTACTGTCGCAAACTTTAATTACGCCAGGGATTGCCTTTTCTATAGTAAATTTTTCAAAATTTAATTTTATACTGTCGCAAATTTTAATTGCGCCAGGGATTGCCTTTTCTATAGTAAATTTTGCAAAAAATAATTTTCTACTCTCGCAAATTTTAATTGGGCCAGGGATTGCCTTTTCTGTAGTAAATTTTTCAAAAACTTATTTTTTACTGTCGCAAGTTTTAATTACGCCAGGGATTGCCTTTTCTATAGTAAATTATTCAAAAAATAATTTTTTACTGTCGCAAATTTTAATTACGCCAGGGATTGCCTTTTCTATAGTAAATTTTTCAAAAATTAATTTTTTGCTGTCGCAAATTTTAATTTCGCCAGGGATTGCCTTTTCTATAGTAAATTTTGCAAAAACAAATTTTATAGTGTCGCAGATTTTAATTGCGCCAGGGATTGCTTTTTCTATAGTAAATTTTGCAAAAAATAATTTTCTACTGTCGCAAATTTTAATTGCGCCAGGGATTGCCTTTTCTATAGTAAATTTTTCAAAAACTAATTTTTTACTGTCGCAAGTTTTAATTACGCCAGGGATTTCCTTTTCTATAGTAAATTTTTCAAAAAATAATTTTTTACTGTCGCAAATTTTAATTGCGCCAGGGATTGCCTTTTCTACAGTAAATTTTTCAAAAAATAATTTTTTACTGTCGCAAATTTTAATTACGCCAGGGATTGCCTTTTCTATAGTAAATTTTGCAAAAATTAACTTTATACTGTCGCAAATTTTAATTACGCCAGGGATTGCCTTTTCTATAGTAAATTTTTCAAAAATTAATTTTTTTCTGTCGCAAATTTTAAATACGCCAGGGATTGCCTCTTCTATAGTAAATTTTGCAAAAAATAATTTTTTACTGTCGCAAATTTTAATTGCGCCAGGGATTGCCTTATCTATAGTAAATTTTACAAAAAATAATTTTATACTGTCGCAAATTTTAATTGCGCCAGGGATTGCCTTTTCTACAGTAAATTTTTCAAAAAATTATTTTTTACTGTCGTAAATTTTAATTACGCCAGGGATTGCCTTTTCTATAGTAAATTTTACAAAAAATAATTTGATAATGTCGCAAATTTTAATTGCGCCAGGGATTGCCTTTTCTATAGTAAATTATTCAAAAAATAATTTTTTACTGTCGCAAATTTTAAATTCGCCAGGGATTGCCTTTTCTATAGTAAATTTTTCAAAAAATAATTTTCTACTGGCGCAAATTTTAATTGCGCCTGGGATTGCCTTTTGTATAATAAATTATTCAAAAAATAATTTTTTACTGTCGCAAATTTTAATTACGCCAGGGATTGCCTTTTCTATAGTAAATTTTTCAAAAATTAATTTTTTGCTGTCGCAAATTTTAATTTCGCCAGGGATTGCCTTTTCGATAGTAAATTTTGCAAAAAATAATTTTATACTGTCGCAAATTTTAATAGCGCCAGGGATTGCCTTTTCTACAGTAAATTTTACAAAAAATAATTTTATAATGTCGCAAATTTAAATTGCGCCAGGGATTGCCTTTTCTATAGTAAATTTTGCAAAAAATAATTTTCTACTGTCGCAAATTTTAATTGCGCCAGGTATTGCCTTTTCTACAGTAAATTTTGCAAAAAATAATTTTATAATTTCGCAAATTTAAATTGCGCAGGGATTGCCTTTTCTACAGTAAATTTTTCAAAAAATAATTTTTTACTGTCGCAAATTTTAATTACGCCAGGTATTGCCTTTTCCATAGTAAATTTTTCACAAATTAATTTTATACTGTCGCAAATTTTAAATACGCCAGGGATTGCCTTTTCTATAGTAAATTTTTCAAAAATTAATTTTATACTGTCGCAAATCTTAAAGACGCCAGGGATTGCCTTTTCTACAGTAAATTTTTCAAAAACTAATTTTTTACTGTCGCAAATTTTAATTACGCCAGGGATTGCCTTTTCTATAGTAAATTATTCAAAATTTAATTTTATACTGTCGCAAATTTTAATTACGCCAGGGATTGCCTTTTCTACAGTAAATTTTTCAAAATTTAATTTTATACTGTCGCAAATTTTAATTGCGCCAGGGATTGCCTTTTCTATAGTAAATTTTTCAAAAACTAATTTTTTACTGTCGCAAATTTTAATTGCGCCAAGGATTGCCTTTTCTATAGTAAATTTTTCAAAAAATAATTTTTTACTGTCGCAAATTTTAATTGCGCCAGGGATTGCCTTTTCTATAGTAAATTTTTCAAAAATTAATTTTTTACTGTCGCAAATTTTAAATACGCCAGGGATTGCCTTTTCTATAGTAAATTTTTCAAAAATTAATTTTTTACTGTCGCAAATGTTAAATACGCCAGGGATTGCCTTTTCTATAGTAAATTTTTCAAATTTAATTTTATACTGTCGCAAGTTTTAAATACGCCAGGGATTGCCTTTTCTATAGTAAATTTTTCAAAAAATAATTTTTTTACTGTCGCAAATTTTAAATACGCCAGGGATTGCCTATTCTATAGTAAATTTTTCAAAAAAAAATTTTTACTGTCGCAAATTTTAATTACGCTAGGGATTGCCTTTTCTATAGTAAATTTTTCAAAATTTAATTTTATACTGTCGCAAAATTTAATTGCGCCAGGAATTGGCTTTTGTATAATAAATTTTTCAAAAATTAATTTTATACTGTCGCAAATTTTAAATACGCCAGGAATTGCCTTTTCTATAGTAAATTTTTCAAAAAATAATTTTTTACTGTCGCAAATTTTAAATACGCCAGGGATTGCCTTTTCTGTAGTAAATTTTTCAAAAAATAATTTTATACTGTCGCAAATTTTAATTGCGCCAGGGATTGCCTTTTCTATAGTAAATTATTCAAAAAATAATTTTTTACTGTCGCAAATTTTAAATTCGCCAGGGATTGCCTTTTCTATAATAAATTTTTCAAAAAATAATTTTCTACTGTCGCAAATTTTAATTGCGCCAGGGATTGCCTTTTCTATAATAAATTATTCAAAAAATAATTTTTTACTGTCTCAAATTTTAATTACGCCAGGGATTGCCTTTTCTATAGTAAATTTTTCAAAAATAATTTTTTGCTGTCGCAAATTTTAATTTCGCCAGGGATTGCCTTTTCGATAGTAAATTTTTCAAAAACTAATTTTTTACTGTCGAAAATTTTAATTGCGCCAGGGATTGCCTTTTCTACAGTAAATTTTTCAAAACTAATTTTTTACTGTCGCAAATTTTAATTACGCCAGGGATTGCCTTTTCTATAGTAAATTTTTCAAAAAATAATTTTTTACTGTCGCAAATTTTAATTGCGCCAGGTATTGCCTTTTCTATAGTAAATTTTTCAAAAATTAATTTTTTACTGTCGCAAATTTCAAATACGCCAGTGATTGCCTTTTCTATAGAAAATTTTTCAAAAATTAACTTTTTACTGTCGCAAATTTTAAATACGCCAGGGATTGCCTTTTCTATAGTAAATTATTCAAAAACTAATTTTTTATTGTCGCAAATTTTAATTGCGGCAGGGATTGAATTTTTTACAGTAAATTTTTCAAAAAATAATTTTTTACTGTCGCAAATTTTAATTACGCCAGGGATTGCCTTTTCTATAGTAAATTATTTAAAAAAATAATTTTTTACTGTCGCAAATTTTAAATACGCCAGGGATTGCCTTTTCTATAGTAAATTATTCAAAAAATAATTTTTTACTGTCGCAAATTTTAAATACGCCAGGGATTGCCTTTTCTATAGTAAATTATTCAAAAAATAATTTTTTACTGTCGCAAATTTATTTACGCCAGGCATTGCCTTTTCTATAGTAAATTTTTCACAAATTAATTTTATACTGTCGCAAATTTTAAATACGCTAGGGATTGCCTTTTCTATAGTAAATTTTTCAAAAAGTAATTTTATACTGTCGCAAATTTTAAATACGCCAGGGATTGGCTCTTCTACAGTAAATTTTTCAAAAACTAATTTTTTACTGTCGCAAATTTTAATTACGCCAGGGATAGCCTTTTCTATAGTAAATTTTTCAAAATTTAATTTTATACTGTCGCAAATTTTAATTGCGCCAGGGATTGCCTTTTCTAGAGTAAATTTTTCAAAAAATAATTTTCTACTGTCGCAAATATTAATTGCGCCAGGGATTGCCTTTTCTACAGTAAATTTTACAAAAAATAATTTTATAATGTCGCAAATTTAAATTGCGCCAGGGATTGCTTTTTCTACAGTAAATTTTTCAAAAAATAATTTTTTACTGTCGCAAATTTTAATTGCGCCAGGGATTGCCTTTTCTATAGTAAATTTTTCAAAAATTAATTTTTTACTGTCGCAAAATTTAAATACGCCAGGGATTGCCTTTTCTATAGTAAATTTTTCAAAAATTAATTTTTTACTGTCGCAAATGTTAAATACGCCAGGGATTGCCTTTTCTATAGTAAATTTTTCAAAATTTAATTTTACACTGTCGCAAGTTTTAAATACGCCAGGGATTGCCTTTTCTATAGTAAATTTTTCAAAAAAAAATTTTTTTACTGTCGCAAATTTTAAATACGCCAGGGATTGCCTTTTCTATAGTAAATTTTTCAAAAAATAATTTGATAATGTCGCAAATTTTAATTGCGCCAGGGATTGCCTTTTCTATAGTAAATTATTCAAAAAATAATATTTTACTGTCGCAAATTTTAAATTCGCCAGGGATTGCCTTTTCTATAGTAAATTTTTCAAAAAATAATTTTCTACTGTCGCAAATTTTAATTGCGCCAGGGATTGCCTTTTCTATAATAAATTATTCAAAAAATAATTTTTTACTGTCGCAAATTTTAATTACGCCAGGGATTGCCTTTTCTATAGTAAATTTTTCAAAAATTAATTTTTTGCTGTCGCAAATTTTAATTTCGCCAGGGATTGCCTTTTCGATAGTAAATTTTGCAAAAAATTATTTTATACTGTCGCAAATTTTAATAGCGCCAGGGATTGCCTTTTCTACAGTAAATTTTACAAAAAAATAATTTTATAATGTCGCAAATTTAAATTGCGCCAGGGATTGCCTTTTCTATAGTAAATTTTGCAAAAAATAATTTTCTACTGTCGCAAATTTTAATTGCGCCAGGGATTGCCTTTTCTACAGTAAATTTTACAAAAAATAATTTTATAATGTCGCAAATTTAAATTGCACCAGGGATTGACTTTTCTACAGTAAATTTTTCAAAAAATTATTTTTTACTGTCGCAAATTTTAATTACGCCAGGGATTGCCTTTTCCATAGTAAATTTTTCACAAATTAATTTTATACTGTCGCAAATTTTAAATACGCCAGGGATTGCCTTTTCTATAGTAAATTTTTCAAAAATTAATTTTTTGCTGTCGCAAATTTTAATTTCGCCAGGGATTGCCTTTTCGATAGTAAATTTTTCAAAAAATAATTTTTTACTGTCGCAAATTTTAATTGCGCCAGGTATTGCCTTTTCTATAGTAAATTTTCAAAAATTAATTTTTTACTGTCGCAAATTTCAAATACGCCAGTGATTGCCTTTTCTATAGAAAATTTTTCAAAAATTAACTTTTTACTGTCGCAAATTTTAAATACGCCAGGGATTGCCTTTTCTATAGTAAATTATTCAAAAACTAATTTTTTATTGTCGCAAATTTTAATTGCGGCAGGGATTGAATTTTTTACAGTAAATTTTTCAAAAAATAATTTTTTACTGTCGCAAATTTTAATTAAGCCAGGGATTGCCTTTTCTATAGTAAATTATTTAAAAAAATAATTTTTTACTGTCGCAAATTTTAAATACGCCAGGGATAGCCTTTTCTATAGTAAATTTTTCAAAATTTAATTTTATACTGTCGCAAATTTTAATTGCGCCAGGGATTGCCTTTTCTAGAGTAAATTTTTCAAAAAATAATTTTCTACTGTCGCAAATATTAATTGCGCCAGGGATTGCCTTTTCTACAGTAAATTTTACAAAAAATAATTTTATAATGTCGCAAATTTAAATTGCGCCAGGGATTGCCTTTTCTACAGTAAATTTTTCAAAAAATAATTTTTTACTGTCGCAAATTTTAATTGCGCCAGGGATTGCCTTTTCTATAGTAAATTTTTCAAAAATTAATTTTTTACTGTCGCAAAATTTAAATACGCCAGGGATTGCCTTTTCTATAGTAAATTTTTCAAAAATTAATTTTTTACTGTCGCAAATGTTAAATACGCCAGGGATTGCCTTTTCTATAGTAAATTTTTCAAAATTTAATTTTACACTGTCGCAAGTTTTAAATACGCCAGGGATTGCCTTTTCTATAGTAAATTTTTCAAAAAAAAATTTTTTTACTGTCGCAAATTTTAAATACGCCAGGGATTGCCTTTTCTATAGTAAATTTTTCAAAAAATACTTTGATAATGTCGCAAATTTTAATTGCGCCAGGGATTGCCTTTTCTATAGTAAATTATTCAAAAAATAATATTTTACTGTCGCAAATTTTAAATTCGCCAGGGATTGCCTTTTCTATAGTAAATTTTTCAAAAAATAATTTTCTACTGTCGCAAATTTTAATTGCGCCAGGGATTGCCTTTTCTATAATAAATTATTCAAAAAATAATTTTTTACTGTCGCAAATTTTAATTACGCCAGGGATTGCCTTTTCTATAGTAAATTTTTCAAAAATTAATTTTTTGCTGTCGCAAATTTTAATTTCGCCAGGGATTGCCTTTTCGATAGTAAATTTTGCAAAAAATTATTTTATACTGTCGCAAATTTTAATAGCGCCAGGGATTGCCTTTTCTACAGTAAATTTTACAAAAAATAATTTTATAATGTCGCAAATTTAAATTGCGCCAGGGATTGCCTTTTCTATAGTAAATTTTGCAAAAAATAATTTTCTACTGTCGCAAATTTTAATTGCGCCAGGGATTGCCTTTTCTACAGTAAATTTTACAAAAAATAATTTTATAATCGCAAATTTAAATTGCGCCAGGGATTGACTTTTCTACAGTAAATTTTTCAAAAAATAATTTTTTACTGTCGCAAATTTTAATTACGCCAGGGATTGCCTTTTCCATAGTAAATTTTTCACAAATTAATTTTATACTGTCGCAAATTTTAAATACGCCAGGGATTGCCTTTTCTATAGTAAATTTTTCAAAAATTAATTTTATACTGTCGCAAATCTTAAAGACGCCGGGGATTGCCTTTTCTACAGTAAATTTTTCAAAAACTAATTTTTTACTGTCGCAAATTTTAATTACGTCAGGGATTGCCTTTTCTATAGTAAATTTTTCAAAATTTAATTTTATACTGTCGCAAATTTTAATTTCGCCAGGGATTGCCTTTTCGATAGTAAATTTTGCAAAAAATAATTTTATACTGTCGCAAATTTTAATAGAGCCAGGGATTGCCTTTTCTACAGTAAATTTTACAAAAAATAATTTTATAATGTCGCAAATTTAAATTGCGCCAGGGATTGCCTTTTCTATAGTAAATTTTGCAAAAAATAATTTTCTACTGTCGCAAATTTTAATTGCGCCAGGGATTGCCTTTTCTATAGTAAATTTTTCAAAAATTAATTTTTTACTCTCGCAAATTTTAAATACGCCAGGGATTGCCTTTTCTATAGTAAATTTTTCAAAAATTAATTTTTTACTGTCGCAAATGTTAAATAGGCCAGGGATTGCCTTTTCTATAGTAAATTTTTCAAAATTTAATTTTATACTGTCGCAAGTTTTAAATACGCCAGGGATTGCCTTTTCTATAGTAAATTTTTCAAAAAAAATTTTTTTTACTGTCGCAAATTTTAAATACGCCAGGGATTGCCTTTTCTATAGTAAATTTTTCAAAAAATAATTTGATAATGTCGCAAATTTTAATTGCGCCAGGGATTGCCTTTTCTATAGTAAATTATTCAAAAAATAATTTTTTACTGTCGCAAATTTTAAATTCGCCAGGGATTGCCTTTTCTATAGTAAATTTTTCAAAAAATAATTTTCTACTGTCGCAAATTTTAATTGCGCCAGGGATTGCCTTTTCTATAATAAATTATTCAAAAAATAATTTTTTACTGTCGCAAATTTTAATTACGCCAGGGATTGCCTTTTCTATAGTAAATTTTTCAAAATTAATTTTTTGCTGTCGCAAATTTTAATTTCGCCAGGGATTGCCTTTTCGATAGTAAATTTCGCAAAAAATAATTTTATACTGTCGCAAATTTTAATAGCGCCAGGGATTGCCTTTTCTACAGTAAATTTTACAAAAAATAATTTTATAATGTCGCAAATGTAAATTGCGCCAGGGATTGCCTTTTCTATAGTAAATTTTGCAAAACATAATTTTCTACTGTCGCAAATTTTAATTGCGCCAGGGATTGCCTTTTCTACAGTAAATTTTACAAAAAATAATTTTATAATGTCGCAAATTTAAACTGCGCCAGGGATTGCCTTTTCTACAGTAAATTTTTCAAAAAATAATTTTTTACTGTCGCAAATTTTAATTACGCCAGGGATTGCCTTTTCCATAGTAAATTTTTCACAAATTAATTTTATACTGTCGCAAATTTTAAATACGCCAGGGATTGCCTTTTCTATAGTAAATTTTTCAAAAATTAATTTTATACTGTCGCAAATCTTAAAGACGCCAGGGATTGCCTTTTCTACAGTAAATTTTTCAAAAACTAATTTTTTACTGTCGCAAATTTTAATTACGTCAGGGATTGCCTTTTCTATAGTAAATTTTTCAAAATTTAATTTTATACTGTCGCAAATTCTGATTACGCCAGGGATTGCCTTTTCTACAGTAAATTTTTCAAAATTTAATTTTATATTGTCGCAAATTTTAATTGCGCCAGGGATTGCCTTTTCTATAGTAAATTTTTCAAAAACTAATTTTTTACTGTCGCAAATTTTAATTGCGCCAAGGATTGCCTTTTCTATAGTAAATTTTTCAAAAAATTATTTTTTACTGTCGCAAATTTTAATTGCGCCAGCGATTGCCTTTTCTATAGTAAATTTTTCAAAAATTAATTTTTTACTGTCGCAAATTTTAAATACGCCAGGGATTGCCTTTTCTATAGTAAATTTTTCAAAAATTAATTTTTTACTGTCGCAAATGTTAAATACGCCAGGGATTGCCTTTTCTATAGTAAATTTTTCAAAATTTAATTTTATACTGTCGCAAGTTTTAAATACGCCAGGGATTGCCTTTTCTACAGTAAATTTTTCAAAAAATAATTTTTTTACTGTCGCAAATTAATACGCCAGGGATTGCCTTTTCTATAGTAAATTTTTCAAAAAATAATTTTTTACTGTCGCAAATTTTAATTACGCCAGGGATTGCCTTTTCTATTGTAAATTTTTCAAAATTTAATTTTATACTGTCGCAAATTTTAATTGCGCCAGGAATTGGCTTTTCTATAATAAATTTTTCAAAATTAATTTTATACTGTCGCAAATTTTAAATACGCCAGGGATTGCCTTTTCTATAGTAAATTTTTCAAAAAATAATTTTTTACTGTCGCAAATTTTAAATACGCCAGGGATTGCCTTTTCTGTAGTAAATTTTTCAAAAATAATTTTATACTGTCGCAAATTTTAATTGCGCCAGGGATTGCCTTTTCTATAGTAAATTATTCAAAAAATAGTTTTTTACTGTCGCAAATTTTAAATTCGCCAGGGATTGCCTTTTCTATGGTAAATTTTTCAAAAAATAATTTTCTACTGTCGCAAATTTTAATTGCGCCAGGGATTGCCTTTTCTATAATAAATTATTCAAAAAATAATTTTTTACTGTCGCAAATTTTAATTACGCCAGGGATTGCCTTTTCTATAGTAAATTTTACAAAAATTAATTTTTTGCTGTCGCAAATTTTAATTACGCCAGGGATTGCCTTTTCTATAGTAAATTTTTCACAAATTAATTTTCTACTGTCGCAAATTTTAATTGCGCCAGGGATTGCCTTTTCTATAGTAAATTTTTCAAAAACTAATTTTTTACTGTCGCAAGTTTTAATTACGCCAGGGATTGCCTTTTCTATAGTAAATTTTTCAAAAAATAATTTTTTACTGTCGCAAATTTTAATTGCGCCAGGTATTGCCTTTTCTATAGTAAATTTTTCAAAAATTAATTTTTTACTGTCGCAAATTTTAAATACGCCAGTGATTGCCTTTTCTATAGAAAATTTTTCAAAAATTAACTTTTTACTGTCGCAAATTTTAAATACGCCA
>CAWVNZ010000335.1:0-62000 GCA_963930735.1 Dioctria linearis
AATTATTTTTTGAATAATTTACTATAGAAAAGGCAATCCCTGGCGTATTTAAAATTTGCGACAGTAGAAAATTATTTTTTGAATAATTTACTATAGAAGAGGCAATCCCTGGCGTATTTAAAATTTGCGACAGTATAAAATTATTTTTTGAATAATTTACTATAGAAAAGGCAATCCCTGGGGTAATTAAAATTTGCGACAGTATAAAATTATTTTTTGAATAATTTACTGTAGAAAAGGCAATCCCTGGCGCACTTAAAATTTGCGACAGTATAAAATTAATTTTTGAAAAATTTACTGTAGAAAAGGCAATCCCTGGCGCAATTAAAATTTGCGACAGTAGAAAATTATTTTTTGAAAAGTTTACTATAGAAAAGGCAATCCCTGGCGCACTTAAAATTTGCGACAGTATAAAATTATTTTTTGAATAATTTACTATAGAAAAGGCAATCCCTGGGGTAATTAAAATTTGCGACAGTATAAAATTATTTTTTGAATAATTTACTATAGAAAAGGCAATCCCTGGCGCACTTAAAATTTGCGACAGTAAAAAATTATTTTTTGAATAATTTACTGTAGAAAAGGCAATCCTTGGCGTAATTAAAATTTGCGACAGTAGAAAATTATTTTTTGAATAATTTACTATAGAAGAGGCAATCCCTGGCGTATTTAAAATTTGCGACAGTATAAAATTATTTTTTGAATAATTTACTATAGAAAAGGCAATCCCTGGGGTAATTAAAATTTGCGACAGTATAAAATTATTTTTTGAATAATTTACTGTAGAAAAGGCAATCCCTGGCGCACTTAAAATTTTGCGACAGTATAAAATTAATTTTTGAAAAATTTACTGTAGAAAAGGCAATCCCTGGCGCAATTAAAATTTGCGACAGTAGAAAATTATTTTTTGAAAAGTTTACTATAGAAAAGGCAATCCCTGGCGCACTTAAAATTTGCGACAGTATAAAATTATTTTTTGAATAATTTACTATAGAAAAGGCAATCCCTGGGGTAATTAAAATTTGCGACAGTATAAAATTATTTTTTGAATAATTTACTGTAGAAAAGGCAATCCCTGGCGCACTTAAAATTTGCGACAGTAAAAAATTATTTTTTGAATAATTTACTATAGAAAAGGCAATCCCTGGGGTAATTAAAATTTGCGACAGTATAAAATTATTTTTTCAATAATTTACTATAGAAAAGGCAATCCCTGGCGCACTTAAAATTTGCGACAGTAAAAAATTATTTTTTGAATAATTTACTATAGAAAAGGCAATCCTTGGCGTAATTAAAATTTGCGACAGTATAAAATTATTTTTTGAATAATTTACTATAGAAAAGGCAATCCCTGGCGTAATTAAAATTTTGCGACAGTAGAAAATTATATTTTGAATAATTTACTATAGAAAAGGCAATCCCTGGAGTATTTAAAATTTGCGACAGTAGAAAATTATTTTTTGAATAATTTACTATAGAAGAGGCAATCCCTGGCGTATTTAAAATTTGCGACAGTAAAAAATTATTTTTTGAATAATTTACTAGAGAAAAGGCAATCCCTGGCGTAATTAAAATTTTGCGACAGTAGAAAATTATTTTTTGAATAATTTACTATAGAAAAGGCAATCCCTGGCGTATTTAAAATTTGCGACAGTAGAAAATTATTTTTTGAATAATTTACTATAGAAGAGGCAATCCCTGGCGTATTTAAAATTTGCGACAGTATAAAATTATTTTTTGAATAATTTACTATAGAAAAGGCAATCCCTGGGGTAATTAAAATTTGCGACAGTATAAAATTATTTTTTGAATAATTTACTGTAGAAAAGGCAATCCCTGGCGCACTTAAAATTTGCGACAGTATAAAATTAATTTTTGAAAAATTTACTGTAGAAAAGGCAATCCCTGGCGCAATTAAAATTTGCGACAGTAGAAAATTATTTTTTGAAAAGTTTACTATAGAAAAGGCAATCCCTGGCGCACTTAAAATTTGCGACAGTATAAAATTATTTTTTGAATAATTTACTATAGAAAAGGCAATCCCTGGGGTAATTAAAATTTGCGACAGTATAAAATTATTTTTTGAATAATTTACTATAGAAAAGGCAATCCCTGGCGCACTTAAAATTTGCGACAGTAAAAAATTATTTTTTGAATAATTTACTATAGAAAAGGCAATCCCTGGCGTAATTAAACTTTGCGACAGTATAAAATTATTTTTTGAATAATTTACTATAGAAAAGGCAATCCCTGGCGCACTTAAAATTTGCGACAGTAAAAAATTATTTTTTGAATAATTTACTGTAGAAAAGGCAATCCTTGGCGTAATTAAAATTTGCGACAGTATAAAATTATTTTTTGAATAATTTACTATAGAAAAGGCAATCCCTGGCGTAATTAAAATTTTGCGACAGTAGAAAATTATTTTTTGAATAATTTACTATAGAAAAGGCAATCCCTGGCGTTTTTAAAATTTGCGACAGTAGAAAATTATTTTTTGAATAATTTACTATAGAAGAGGCAATCCCTGGCGTATTTAAAATTTGCGACATTAAAAAATTATTTTTTGAATAATTTACTATAGAAAAGGCAATCCCTGGCGTAATTAAAATTTGCGACAGTATAAAATTAATTTTTGAAAAATTTACTGTAGAAAAGGCAATCCCTGGCGCAATTTAAATTTGCGACAGTAAAAAATTATTTTTTGAATAATTTACTATAGAAAAGGCAATCCCTGGCGCACTTAAAATTTGCGACAGTAAAAAATTATTTTTTGAATAATTTACTATAGAAAAGGCAATCCTTGGCGTAATTAAAATTTGCGACAGTATAAAATTATTTTTTGAATAATTTACTATAGAAAAGGCAATCCCTGGCGTAATTAAAATTTTGCGACAGTAGAAAATTATTTTTTGAATAATTTACTATAGAAAAGGCAATCCCTGGCGTATTTAAAATTTGCGACAGTAGAAAATTATTTTTTGAATAATTTACTATAGGAGAGGCAATCCCTGGCTTATTTAAAATTTGCGACAGTAAAAAATAATTTTTTGAATAATTTACTATAGAAAAGGCAATCCCTGGCGTAATTAAAATTTGCGACAGTATAAAATTAATTTTTGAAAAATTTACTGTAGAAAAGGCAATCCCTGGCGCAATTAAAATTTGCGACAGTAGAAAATTATTTTTTGAAAAGTTTACTATAGAAAAGGCAATCCCTGGCGCACTTAAAATTTGCGACAGTATAAAATTATTTTTTGAATAATTTAAAATTTGCGACAGTAAAAAATTATTTTTTGAATAATTTACTATAGAAAAGGCAATCCCTGGCGTAATTAAAATTTGCGACAGTAAAAAATTATTTTTTGAATAATTTACTATAGAAAAGGCAATCCCTGGCGCACTTAAAATATGCGACAGTAGAAAATTATTTTTTGAATAATTTACTATAGAAAAGGCAATCCCTGGCGTAATTAAAATTTTCGACAGTAAAAAATTAATATTTTGAAAAATTTACTGTAGAAAATGCAATCCCTGGCACAATTAAAATTTGCGACAGTAGAAAATTATTTTTTGAATAATATACTATTGAAAAGGCAATCCCTGGCGTAATTAAAATTTGCGACAGTTGAAAATAATTTTTTGAATAATTTACTATAGAAAAGGCAATCCCTGGCGCGCTTAAAATTTGCGACAGTAAAAAATTATTTTTTGAATAATTTACTATAGAAAAGGCAATCCCTGGCGTATTTAAAATTTGCGACAGTAAGAAATTAATTTGTGAGAAATTTACTATAGAAAAGGCAATCCCTGGGATATTTTAAATTTGCGACAGTAAAAAATTATTTTTTGAAAAATTTACTATAGAAAAGGCAGTCCCTGGCGCAATTAAAATTTGCGACAGTAAAAAATTATTTTTTGAATAATTTACTATAGAAAAGGCAATCCCTGGCGTATTTAAAATTTGCGACAGTAAGACATTAATTTGTGAGAAATTTACTATAGAAAAGGCAATCCCTGGGATATTTAAAATTTGCGACAGTAAAAAATTATTTTTTGAAAAATTTACTATAGAAAAGCAATCCCTGGCGTAATTAAAATTTGCGACAGTAGAAAATAATTTTTAGAATAATTTACTATAGAAAAGGCAATCCCTGGCGTATTTAAAATTTGCGACAGTAGAAAATTATTTTTTGAATAATTTACTATAGAAGAGGCAATCCCTGGCGTATTTAAAATTTGCGACAGTAAAAAATTATTTTTTGAATAATTTACTATAGAAAAGGCAATCCCTGGCGTAATTAAAATTTGCGACAGTATAAAATTAATTTTTGAAAAATTTACTGTAGAAAAGGCAATCCCTGGCGCAATTAAAATTTGCGACAGTAGAAAATTTTTTTTTGAAAAGTTTACAAAAAAAAGGCAATCCCTGGCGCACTTAAAATTTGCGACAGTATAAAATTATTTTTTGAATAATTTAATATAGAAAAGGCAATCCCTGGGGTAATTAAAATTTGCGACAGTATAAAATTATTTTTTGAATAATTTACTATAGAAAAGGCAATCCCTGGCGCACTTAAAATTTGCGACAGTAAAAAATTATTTTTTGAATAATTTACTATAGAAAAGGCAATCCCTGGGGTAATTAAAATTTGCGACAGTATAAAATTATTTTTTGAATAATTTACTATAGAAAAGGCAATCCCTGGCGCACTTAAAATTTGCGACAGTAAAAAATTATTTTTTGAATAATTTACTATAGAAAAGGCAATCCTTGGCGTAATTAAAATTTGCGACAGTATAAAATTATTTTTTGAATAATTTACTATAGAAAAGGCAATCCCTGGCGTAATTAAAATTTTGCGACAGTAGAAAATTATATTTTGAATAATTTACTATAGAAAAGGCAATCCCTGGCGTATTTAAAATTTGCGACAGTAGAAAATTATTTTTTGAATAATTTACTATAGAAGAGGCAATCCCTGGCGTATTTAAAATTTGCGACAGTAAAAAATTATTTTTTGAATAATTTACTATAGAAAAGGCAATCCCTGGCGTAATTAAAATTTGCGACAGTATAAAATTAATTTTTGAAAAATTTACTGTAGAAAAGGCAATCAATGGCGCAATTAAAATTTGCGACAGTAGAAAATTATTTTTTGAAAAGTTTACTATAGAAAAGGCAATCCCTGGCGCACTTAAAATTTGCGACAGTATAAAATTATTTTTTGAATAATTTACTATAGAAAAGGCAATCCCTGGGGTAATTAAAATTTGCGACAGTATAAAATTATTTTTTGAATAATTTACTATAGAAAAGGCAATCCCTGGCGCACTTAAAATTTGCGACAGTAAAAAATTATTTTTTGAATAATTTACTATAGAAAAGGCAATCCCTGGGGTAATTAAACTTTGCGACAGTATAAAATTATTTTTTGAATAATTTACTATAGAAAAGGCAATCCCTGGCGCACTTAAAATTTGCGACAGTAAAAAATTATTTTTTGAATAATTTACTATAGAAAAGGCAATCCTTGGCGTAATTAAAATTTGCGACAGTATAAAATTATTTTTTGAATAATTTACTATAGAAAAGGCAATCCCTGGCGTAATTAAAATTTTGCGACAGTAGAAAATTATTTTTTGAATAATTTACTATAGAAAAGGCAATCCCTGGCGTTTTTAAAATTTGCGACAGTAGAAAATTATTTTTTGAATAATTTACTATAGAAGAGGCAATCCCTGGCGTATTTAAAATTTGCGACAGTAAAAAATTATTTTTTGAATAATTTACTATAGAAAAGGCAATCCCTGGCGTAATTAAAATTTGCGACAGTATAAAATTAATTTTTGAAAAATTTACTGTAGAAAAGGCAATCCCTGGCGCAATTAAAATTTGCGACAGTAGAAAATTATTTTTTGAAAAGTTTACTATAGAAATGGCAATCCCTGGCGCACTTAAAATTTGCGACAGTATAAAATTATTTTTTGAATAATTTACTATAGAAAAGGCAATCCCTGGGGTAATTAAAATTTGCGACAGTATAAAATTATTTTTTGAATAATTTACTATAGAAAAGGCAATCCCTGGCGCACTTAAAATTTGCGACAGTAAAAAATTATTTTTTGAATAATTTACTATAGAAAAGGCAATCCCTGGGGTAATTAAAATTTGCGACAGTATAAAATTATTTTTTTAATAATTTACTATAGAAAAGGCAATCCCTGGCGCACTTAAAATTTGCGACAGTAAAAAATTATTTTTTGAATAATTTACTATAGAAAAGGCAATCCCTGGCGTAATTAAAATTTTGCGACAGTAGAAAATTATTTTTTGAATAATTTACTATAGAAAAGGCAATCCCTGGCGTATTTAAAATTTGCGACAGTAGAAAATTATTTTTTGAATAATTTACTATAGGAGAGGCAATCCCTGGCTTATTTAAAATTTGCGACAGTAAAAAATTATTTTTTGAATAATTTACTATAGAAAAGGCAATCCCTGGCGTAATTAAAATTTGCGACAGTATAAAATTAATTTTTGAAAAATTTACTGTAGAAAAGGCAATCCCTGGCGCAATTAAAATTTGAGACAGTAGAAAATTATTTTTTGAAAAGTTTACTATAGAAAAGGCAATCCCTGGCGCACTTAAAATTTGCGACAGTATAAAATTATTTTTTGAATAATTTAAAATTTGCGACAGTAAAAAATTATTTTTTGAATAATTTACTATAGAAAAGGCAATCCCTGGCGTAATTAAAATTTGCGACAGTAAAAAATTATTTTTTGAATAATTTACTATAGAAAAGGCAATCCCTGGCGCACTTAAAATTTGCGACAGTAGAAAATTATTTTTTGAATAATTTACTATAGAAAAGGCAATCCCTGGCGTAATTAAAATTTTCGACAGTAAAAAATTAATATTTTGAAAAATTTACTGTAGAAAAGGCAATCCCTGGCACAATTAAAATTTGCGACAGTAGAAAATTATTTTTTGAATAATATACTATTGAAAAGGCAATCCCTGGCGTAATTAAAATTTGCGACAGTTGAAAATAATTTTTTGAATAATTTACTATAGAAAAGGCAATCCCTGGCGCACTTAAAATTTTCGACAGTAAAAAATTATTTTTTGAATAATTTACTATAGAAAAGGAAATCCCTGGCGTATTTAAAATTTGCGACAGTAAGAAATTAATTTGTGAGAAATTTACTATAGAAAAGGCAATCCCTGGGATATTTTAAATTTGCGACAGTAAAAAATTATTTTTTGAAAAATTTACTATAGAAAAGGCAGTCCCTGGCGCAATTAAAATTTGCGACAGTAAAAAATTATTTTTTGAATAATTTACTATAGAAAAGGCAATCCCTGGCGTATTTAAAATTTGCGACAGTAAGACATTAATTTGTGAGAAATTTACTATAGAAAAGGCAATCCCTGGGATATTTAAAATTTGCGAAAGTAAAAAATTATTTTTTGAAAAATTTACTATAGAAAAGGCAATCCCTGGCGTAATTAAAATTTGCGACAGTAAAAAATTAGTTTTTGAAAAATTTACTGTAGAAAAGGCAATCCCTGGCGCAATTAAAATTTACGACAGTAAAAAATTATTTTTTGAAAAATTTACTATAGAAAAGGCAATCCCTGGCGTATTTAAAATTTGCGACAGTAAAAAATTATTTTTTGAAAAATTTACTATAGAAAAGGCAATCCCTGGCGTATTTAAAATTTGCGACAGTATAAAATTAATTTTTGAAAAATTTACTGTAGAAAAGGCAATCCCTGGCGCAATTAAAATTTGCGAAAATAAAAAATAATTTTTTGCAAAATTTACTATAGAAAAGGTAATCCCTGGCGCAATTACAATTTGCGACAGTAAAAAATTATTTTTTTGCAAAATTTACTATAGAAAAGGCAATCCCTGGCGTATTTAAAATTTGCGACAGTAGAAAATTATTTTTTGAATAATTTACTATAGAAAAGGCAATCCCTGGCGCAATTAAAATTTGCGACAGTAGAAAATAATTTTTTAATAATTTACTATAGAAAAGCAATCCCTGGCGCAATTAAAATTTGCGACAGTAAAAAATTATTTTTTGAAAAATTTACTATAGAAAAGGCAATCCCTGGCGTAATTAAAATTTGCGACAGTTGAAAATTATTTTTTGAATAATTTACTATAGAAAAGACAATCCCTATCGCACTTAAAATTTGCGACAGTAAAAAATTATTTTTTGAATAATTTACTATAGAAAAGGCAATCCCTGGCGTATTTAAAATTTGCGACAGTAAAAAATTATTTTTTGAATAATTTACTATAGAAAAGGCAATCCCTGGCGCACTTAAAATTTGCGACAGTAAAAAATTATTTTTTGAATAATTTACTATAGAAAAGGCAATCCCTGGCGCAATTAAAATTTGCGACAGTTGAAAATTATTTTTTGAATAATTTACTATAGAAAAGGCAATCCCTGGCGTAATTAACATTTGCGACAGTAAAAAATTAATTTTTGCAAAATTTACTATAGAAAAGGCAATCCCTGGCGCACTTAAAATTTGCGACAGTAAAAAATTATTTTTTGATTAATTTACTATAGAAAAGGCAATCCCTGGCGTAGTTAAAATTTGCGACAGTATAAAATTATTTTTTGAATAATTTACTATAGAAAAGGCAATCCCTGGCGTAATTAAATTTTGCGACAGTAGAAAATTATTTTTTGAATAATTTACTATAGAAAAGGCAATCCCTGGCGTATTTAAAATTTGCGACAGTATAAAACTAATTTTTGAAAAATTTACTATATAAAAGGCAAACGCTGGCGTAATTAAAATTTGCGACAGTAGAAAATTATTTTTTGAATAATTTACTATAGAAAAGGCAATCCCTGGCGCAATTAAAATTTGCGACAGTAAAAAATTATTTTTTGAATAATTTACTATAAAAAAGGCAATCCCTGGCGCAATTAAAATTTGCGACAGTAAAAAATTATTTTTTGCAAAATTTACTATAGAAAAGGCAATCCCTGGCGTAATTAAAATTTGCGACAGTAGAAAATTATTTTTTGAAAAATTTACAATAGAAAAGGCAATCCCTGGCGCAATTAAAATTTGCGACAGTAGAAAATTATTTGTTGAATAATTTACTATAGAAAAGGCAATCCCTGGCGTAATTAAAATTTGCGACAGCATAAAATTATTTTTTGAATAATTTACTATAGAAAAGGCAATCCCTGGCGCACTTAAAATTTGCGACAGTAGAAAATTATTTTTCGAATAATTTACTTTAGAAAAGGCAATCCCTGGCGCACTTAATATTTGCGACAGTAGAAAATTATTTTTTGAATAATTTACTATAGAAAAGGCAATCCCTGGGGTTTTTAAAATTTGCGACAGTAAAAAATTATTTTTTGAATAATTTACTATAGAAAAGGCAATCCCTGGCGTAATTAAAATTTGCGACAGTAGAAAATTATTTTTTGAATAATTTACTATAGAAAAGGCAATCCCTGGCGTATTTAAAATTTGCGACAGTATAAAATTAATTTTTGAAAAATTTACTATATAAAAGGCAATCCCTGGCGCAATTAAAATTTGCGACAATAAAAAATTATTTTTTGAATAATTTACTATAGAATAGGCAATCCCTGGCGTAATTAAAATTTGCGACAGTATAAAATTATTTTTTGGAAAATTTACTATATAAAAGGCAATCCCTGGCGTAATTAAAATTTGCGACAGTATAAAATTATTTTTTGAATAATTTACTATATAAAAGGCAATCCCTGGCGTATTTAAAATTTGCGACAGTATAAAATTATTTTTTGCAGAATTTACTATAGAAAAGGCAATCCCTGGCGCAATTAAAATTTGCGACAGTAGAAAATTATTTTTTGAATAATTTACTATAGAAAAGGCAATCCCTGGCGTAATTAAAATTTGCGACAGTAGAAAATTATTTTTTGAATAATTTACTATAGAAAAGGCAATCCCTGGCGTATTTAAAATTTGCGACAGTAGAAAATTATTTTTTGAATAATTTACTATAGAAAAGGCAATCCCTGGCGTAATTAAAATTTGCGACAGTAGAAAATTATTTTTTGAATAATTTACTATAGAAAAGGCAATCGCTGGCGTATTTAAAATTTGCGACAGTAAGAAATTGTTTTTTGAATAATTTACTATAGAAAAGGCAATCCCTGGCGTAATTAAAATTTGCGACAGTATAAAATTATTTTTTGAATAATTTACTCTATAAAAGGCAATCCCTGGCGTATTTAAAATTTGCGACAGTATAAAATTATTTTTTGAATAATTTACTGTAGAAAAGGCAATCCCTGGCGTAATTAAAATTTGCGGCAGTATAAAATTATTTTTTGAATAATTTGCTATAGAATAGGCAATCCCTGGCGTAATTAAAATTTGCGACAGTATAAAATTAATTTTTGAAAAATTTACTATATAAAAGGCAATCCCTGGCGCACTTAAAATTTGCGACAGAAGAAAATTATTTTTTGAATAATTTACTATAGAAAAGGCAATCCCTGGCGTAATTAAAATTTGCGACAGTAGAAAATTATTTTTTGAATAATTTACTGTAGAAAAGGCAATCCCTGGCGCAATTAAAACTTGCGATAGTAAAAAATTATTTTTTGAATAATTTACTATAGAAAAGGCAATCCCTGGCGTAATTAACATTTGCGACAGTAAAAAATTATTTTTTGCAAAATTTACTATAGAAAAGGCAATCCCTGGCGCACTTAAAATTTGCGACAGTAAAAAATTATTTTTTGATTAATTTACTATAGAAAAGGCAATCCCTGGCGTAGTTAAAATTTGCGACAGTATAAAATTATTTTTTGAATAATTTACTATAGAAAAGGCAATCCCTGGCGTAATTAAATTTTGCGACAGTAGAAAATTATTTTTTGAATAATTTACTATAGAAAAGGCAATCCCTGGCGTATTTAAAATTTGCGACAGTATAAAATTAATTTTTGAAAAATTTACTATATAAAAGGCAATCGCTGGCGTAATTAAAATTTGCGACAATAGAAAATTATTTTTTGAATAATTTACTATAGAAAAGGCAATCCCTGGCGCAATTAAAATTTGCGACAGTAAAAAATTATTTTTTGAATAATTTACTACAGAAAAGGCAATCCCTGGCGCAATTAAAATTTGCGACAGTAAAAAATTATTTTTTGCAAAATTTACTATAGAAAAGGCAATCCCTGGCGTAATTAAAATTTGCGACATTAGAAAATTATTTTTTGAAAAATTTACAATAGAAAAGGCAATCCCTGGCGCAATTAAAATTTGCGACAGTAGAAAATTATTTTTTGAATAATTTACTATAGAAAAGGCAATCCTTGGCGTAATTAAAATTTGCGACAGCATAAAATTATTTTTTGAAAAATTTACTATAGAAAAGGCAATCCCTGGCGCACTTAAAATTTGCGACAGTAGAAAATTATTTTTCGAATAATTTACTTTAGAAAGGCAATCCCTGGCGCACTTAATATTTGCGACAGTAGAAAATTATTTTTTGAATAATTTACTATAGAAAAGGCAATCCCTGGGGTATTTAAAATTTGCGACAGTAAAAAATTATTTTTTGAATAATTTACTATAGAAAAGGCAATCCCTGGCGTAATTAAAATTTGCGACAGTAGAAAATTATTTTTTGAATAATTTACTATAGAAAAGGCAATCCCTGGCGTATTTAAAATTTGCGACAGTATAACATTAATTTTTGAAAAATTTACTATATAAAAGGCAATCCCTGGCGCAATTAAAATTTGCGACAGTAAAAAATTGTTTTTTGAATAATTTACTATAGAATAGGCAATCCCTGGCGTAATTAAAATTTGCGAAAGTATAAAATTATTTTTTGGAAAATTTACTATATAAAAGGCAATCCCTGGCGTAATTAAAATTTGCGACAGTATAAAATTATTTTTTGAATAATTTACTATATAAAAGGCAATCCCTGGCGTATTTAAAATTTGCGACAGTATAAAATTATTTTTTGAATAATTTACTATAGAAAAGGCAATCCCTGGCGAAATTAAAATTTGCGATAGTATAAAATTATTTTTTGAATAATTTACTATAGAAAAGGCGATCCCTGGCGTAATTAAAATTTGCGACAGTATAAAATTAATTTTTGAAAAATTTACTATATAAAAGGCAATCCCTGGCGCACTTAAAATTTGCGACAGTAGAAAATTATTTTTTGAATAATTTACTATAGAAAAGGCAATCCCTGGCGTAATTAAAACTTGCGACAGTAAAAAATTATTTTTTGAATAATTTACTATAGAAAAGGCAATCCCTTTGATATTTAAAATTTGCGACAGTAAAAAATTATTTTTTGAATAATTTACTATAGAAAAGGCAATCCCTGGCGTAATTAAAATTTGCGACAGTAGAAAATTATTTTTTGAATAATTTACTATAGAAAAGGCAATCCCTGGCGTAATTAAAATTTTCGACAGTATAAAATTATTTTTTGCAAAATTTACTATAGAAAAGGCAATCCCTGGCGCAATTAAAATTTGCGACAGTTGAAAATTATTTTTTGAATAATTTACTATAGAAAAGGCCATCCCTGGCGCAATTAAAATTTGCGACAGTAAAAAATTATTTTTTGAATAATTTACTATAGAAAAGGCAATCCCTGGCGCACTTAAAATTTGCGACAGTAGAAAATTATTTTTTGAATAATTTACTGTAGAAAAGGCAATCCCTGGCGCAATTAAAACTTGCGATAGTAAAAAATTATTTTTTGAATAATTTACTATAGAAAAGGCAATCCCTGGCGTAATTAAAATTTGCGACAGTAAAAAATTATTTTTTGCAAAATTTACTATAGAAAAGGCAATCCCTGGCGCACTTAAAATTTGCGACAGTAAAAAATTATTTTTTGAATAATTTACTATAGAAAAGGCAATCCCTGGCGTAATTAAAATTTGCGACAGTATAAAATTATTTTTTGAATAATTTACTACAGAAAAGGCAATCCCTGGCGTAATTAAAATTTGCGACAGTAGAAAATTATTTTTTGAATAATTTACTATAGAAAAGGCAATCCCTGGCGCAATTAAAATTTGCGACAGTAGAAAATTATTTTTTGAATAATTTACTATAGAAAAGGCAATCCCTGGCGCACTTAAAATTTGCGACAGTAGAAAATTATTTTTTGAATAATTTACTATAGAAAAGGCAATCCCTGGCGTAATTAAAATTTGCGACAGTAGAAAATTATTTTTTGAATAATTTACTATAGAAAAGGCAATCCCTGGCGCAATTAAAATTTGCGACAGTAAAAAATTAGTTTTTGCAAAATTTACTATAGAAAAGGCAATCCCTGGCGCAATTAAAATTTGCGAGAGTAGAAAATTATTTTTTGCAGAATTTACTATAGAAAAGGCAATCCCTGTCGCACTTAAAATTTGCGACAGTAGAAAATTATTTTTTGAATAATTTACTATAGAAAAGGCAATCCCTGGCGTAATTAAAACTTGCGACAGTAAAAAATTATTTTTTGAATAATTTACTATAGAAAAGGCAAACCCTGGCGTAATTAAAATTTGCGACAGTAGCAAATTATTTTTTGAATAATTTACTGTAGAAAAGGCACTCCCTGGCGTAATTAAATTTTGCGACAGTATAAAATTAATTTTTGAAAAATTTACTATATAAAAGGCAATCCCTGGCGCACTTAAAATTTGCGACAGTAGAAAATTATTTTTTGAATAATTTACTATAGAAAAGGCAATCCCTGGCGTAATTAAAACTTGCGACAGTAAAAAATTATTTTTTGAATAATTTAATCCCTGGCGCAATTAAAATTTGCGACAGTAGAAAATTATTTTTTGCAGAATTTACTATAGAAAAGGCAATCCCTGGCGCAATTAAAATTTGCGACAGTAGAAAATTATTTTTTGAATAATTTACTATAGAAAAGGCAATCCCTGGCGTAATTAAAATTTGCGACAGTAGAAAATAATTTTTTGAATAATTTACTATAGAAAAGGCAATACCTGGCGTATTTAAAATTTGCGACAGTAAGAAATTATTTTTTGAATAATTTACTATAGAAAAGGCAATTTTGGCGTAATTAAAATTTGCGACAGTATAAAATTATTTTTTGAATAATTTACTATATAAAAGGCAATCCCTGGCGTATTTAAAATTTGCGACAGTATAAAATTATTTTTTGAATAATTTACTATAGAAAAAGCAATCCCTGGCGTAATTAAAATTTGCGACAGTATAAAATTATTTTTTGAATAATTTACTATAGAAAAGGCAATCCCTGGCGTAATTAATATTTGCGACAGTATAAAATTAATTTTCGAAAAATTTACTATATAAAAGGCAATCCCTGGCGCACTTAAAATTTGCGACAGTAGAAAATTATTTTTTGATTAATTTACTATAGAAAAGGCAATCCCTGGCGTAATTAAAACTTGCGACAGTAAAAAATTATTTTGTGAATAATTTACTATAGAAAAGGCAATACCTGGCGTAATTAAAATTTGCGACAGTAGCAAATTATTTTTTGAATAATTTACTGTAGAAAAGGCAATCCCTGGCGCAATTAAAACTTGCGATAGTAAAAAATTATTTTTTTAATAATTTACTATAGAAAAGGCAATCCCTGGCGCACTTAAAACTTGCGACAGTAGAAAATTATTTTTTGAACAATTTACTATAGAAAAGGCAATCCCTGGCGTAATTAAAATTTGCGACAGTAGAAAATTATTTTTTGAATAATTTACTATAGAAAAGGCAATCCCTGGCGCACTTAAAATTTGCGACAGTAGAAAATTATTTTTTGAATAATTTACTATATAAAAGGCAATTCCTGGCGTAATTAAAATTTGCGACAGTAAAAAATTATTTTTTGAATAATTTACTATAGAAAAGGCAATCCCTGGCGTAATTAAAATTTGCGACAGTAAAAAATTATTTTTTGAATAATTTACTATAGAAAAGGCAATCCCTGGAGCAATTAAAATTTGCGACAGTAAAAAATTATTTTTTGAATAATTTACTGTAGAAAAGGCAATCCCTGGAGTAATTAAAATTTGCGACAGTAAGAAATTATTTTTTGAATAATTTACTATAGAAAAGGCAATTTTGGCGTAATTAAAATTTGCGACAGTATAAAATTATTTTTTGAATAATTTACTATATAAAAGGCAATCCCTGGCGTATTTAAAATTTGCGACAGTATAAAATTATTTTTTGAATAATTTACTATAGAAAAAGCAATCCCTGGCGTAATTAAAATTTGCGACAGTAGCAAATTATTTTTTGAATAATTTACTGTAGAAAGGGCAATCCCTGGCGTAATTAAAATTTGCGACAGTATAAAATTAATTTTTGAAAAATTTACTATATAAAAGGCAATCCCTGGCGCACTTAAAATTTGCGACAGTAGAAAATTATTTTTTGAATAATTTACTATAGAAAAGTCAATCCCTGGCGTAATTAAAACTTGCGACAGTAAAAAATTATTTTTTGAATAATTTACTATAGAAAAGGCAATCCCTGGCGCAATTAAAATTTGCGACAGTAGAAAATTATTTTTTGCAGAATTTACTATAGAAAAGGCAATCCCTGGCGCAATTAAAATTTGCGACAGTAGAAAATTATTTTTTGAATAATTTACTATAGAAAAGGCAATCCCTGGCGTAATTAAAATTTGCGACAGTAGAAAATTATTTTTTGAATAATTTACTATAGAAAAGGCAATCCCTGGCGTATTTAAAATTTGCGACAGTAAGAAATTATTTTTTGAATAATTTACTATAGAAAAGGCAATTTTGGCGTAATTAAAATTTGCGACAGTATAAAATTATTTTTTGAATAATTTACTATATAAAAGGCAATCCCTGGCGTATTTAAAATTTGCGACAGTATAAAATTATTTTTTGAATAATTTACTATAGAAAAAGCAATCCCTGGCGTAATTAAAATTTGCGACAGTATAAAATTATTTTTTGAATAATTTACTATAGAAAAGGCAATCCCTGGCGTAATTAATATTTGCGACAGTATAAAATTAATTTTCGAAAAATTTACTATATAAAAGGCAATCCCTGGCGCACTTAAAATTTGCGACAGTAGAAAATTATTTTTTGATTAATTTACTATAGAAAAGGCAATCCCTGGCGTAATTAAAACTTGCGACAGTAAAAAATTATTTTTTGAATAATTTACTATAGAAAAGGCAATACCTGGCGTAATTAAAATTTGCGACAGTAGCAAATTATTTTTTGAATAATTTACTGTAGAAAAGGCAATCCCTGGCGCAATTAAAACTTGCGATAGTAAAAAATTATTTTTTTAATAATTTACTATAGAAAAGGCAGTCCCTGGCGCACTTAAAACTTGCGACAGTAGAAAATTATTTTTTGAACAATTTACTATAGAAAAGGCAATCCCTGGCGTAATTAAAATTTGCGACAGTAGAAAATTATTTTTTGAATAATTTACTATAGAAAAGGCAATCCCTGGCGCACTTAAAATTTGCGACAGTAGAAAATTATTTTTTGAATAATTTACTATATAAAAGGCAATTCCTGGCGTAATTAAAATTTGCGACAGTAAAAAATTATTTTTTGAATAATTTACTATAGAAAAGGCAATCCCTGGCGTAATTAAAATTTGCGACAGTAAAAAATTATTTTTTGAATAATTTACTATAGAAAAGGCAATCCCTGGAGCAATTAAAATTTGCGACAGTAAAAAATTATTTTTTGAATAATTTACTGTAGAAAAGGCAATTTCTGGAGTAATTAAAATTTGCGACAGTAAGAAATTATTTTTTGAATAATTTACTATAGAAAAGGCAATTTTGGCGTAATTAAAATTTGCGACAGTATAAAATTATTTTTTGAATAATTTACTATATAAAAGGCAATCCCTGGCGTATTTAAAATTTGCGACAGTATAAAATTATTTTTTGAATAATTTACTATAGAAAAAGCAATCCCTGGCGTAATTAAAATTTGCGACAGTAGCAAATTATTTTTTGAATAATTTACTGTAGAAAGGGCAATCCCTGGCGTAATTAAAATTTGCGACAGTATAAAATTAATTTTTGAAAAATTTACTATATAAAAGGCAATCCCTGGCGCACTTAAAATTTGCGACAGTAGAAAATTATTTTTTGAATAATTTACTATAGAAAAGGCAATCCCTGGCGTAATTAAAACTTGCGACGGTAAAAAATTATTTTTTTGAATAATTTACTATAGAAAAGGCAATCCCTGGCGCAATTAAAATTTGCGACAGTAGAAAATTATTTTTTGCAGAATTTACTATAGAAAAGGCAATCCCTGGCGCAATTAAAACTTGCGACAGTAGAAAATTATTTTTTGAATAATTTACTATAGAAAAGGCAATCCCTGGCGTAATTAAAATTTGCGACAGTAGAAAATTATTTTTTGAATAATTTACTATAGAAAAGGCAATCCCTGGCGTATTTAAAATTTGCGACAGTAAGAAATAATTTTTTGAATAATTTACTATAGAAAAGGCAATTTTGGCGTAATTAAAATTTGCGACAGTATAAAATTATTTTTTGAATAATTTACTATATAAAAGGCAATCCCTGGCGTATTTAAAATTTGCGACAGTATAAAATTATTTTTTGAATAATTTACTATAGAAAAAGCAATCCCTGGCGTAATTAAAATTTGCGACAGTATAAAATTATTTTTTGAATAATTTACTATAGAAAAGGCAATCCCTGGCGTAATTAATATTTGCGACAGTATAAAATTATTTTTCGAAAAATTTACTATATAAAAGGCAATCCCTGGCGCACTTAAAATTTGCGACAGTAGAAAATTATTTTTTGATTAATTTACTATAGAAAAGGCAATCCCTGGCGTAATTAAAACTGCGACAGTAAAAAATTATTTTTTGAATAATTTACTATAGAAAAGGCAATACCTGGCGTAATTAAAATTTGCGACAGTAGCAAATTATTTTTTGAATAATTTACTGTAGAAAAGGCAATCCCTGGCGCAATTAAAACTTGCGATAGTAAAAAATTATTTTTTTAATAATTTACTATAGAAAAGGCAATCCCTGGCGCACTTAAAACTTGCGACAGTAGAAAATTATTTTTTGAACAATTTACTATAGAAAAGGCAATCCCTGGCGTAATTAAAATTTGCGACAGTAGAAAATTATTTTTTGAATAATTTACTATAGAAAAGGCAATCCCTGGCGCACTTAAAATTTGCGACAGTAGAAAATTATTTTTTGAATAATTTACTATATAAAAGGCAATTCCTGGCGTAATTAAAATTTGCGACAGTAAAAAATTATTTTTTGAATAATTTACTATAGAAAAGGCAATCCCTGGCGTTATTAAAATTTGCGACAGTAAAAAATTATTTTTTGATTAATTTACTATAGAAAAGGCAATCCCTGGATTAATTAAAATTTGCGACAGTAGAAAATTATTTTTTGAATAATTTACTATAGAAAAGGCAATCCCTGGCGTAATTAAAATTTGCGACAGTATAAAATTATTTTTTGAATAATTTACTATATAAAAGGCAATCCCTGGCGTATTTAAAATTAGCGACAGTATAAAATTATTTTTTGAATAATTTACTATAGAAAAGGCAATCCCTGGCGTAATTAAAATTTGCGACAGTATAAAATTATTTTTTGAATAATTTACTATAGAAAAGGCAATCCCTGGCGTAATTAAAACTTGCGACAGTAAAAAATTATTTTTTGAATAATTTACTATAGAAAAGGCAATCCCTGGCGTAATTAAAATTTGCGACAGTAGCAAATTATTTTTTGAATAATTTACTGTAGAAAAGGCAATCCCTGGCGCAATTAAAACTTGCGATACTAAAAAATTATTTTTTGAATAATTTACTATAGAAAAGGCAATCCCTGGCGCACTTAAAACTTGCGACAGTAGAAAATTATTTTTTGAATAATTTACTATAGAAAAGGCAATCCCTGGCGTAATTAAAATTTGCGACAGTAGAAAATTATTTTTTGAATAATTTACTATAGAAAAGGCAATCCCTGGCGCACTTAAAATTTGCGACAGTAGAAAATTATTTTTTGAATAATTTACTATAAAAAAGGCAATCCCTGGCGTAATTAAAATTTGCGACAGTAGAAAATTATTTTTTGAATAATTTACTATAGAAAAGGCAATCCCTGGCGCAATTAAAATTTGCGACAGTAAAAAATTATTTTTTGCAAAATTTACTATAGAAAAGGCAATCCTTGGCGCAATTAAACTTTGCGACAGTAGAAAATTATTTTTTGCAAAATTTACTATAGAAAAGGCAATCCCTGGCGCAATTAAAATTTGCGACAGTAGAAAATTATTTTTTGAATAATTTACTATAGAAAAGGCAATCCCTGCCGCAATTAAAATTTGCGACAGTAGAAAATTATTTTTTGAATAATTTACTATAGAAAAGGCAATCCCTGGCGTAATTAAAATTTGCGACAGTATAAAATTATTTTTTGAATAATTTACTATATAAAAGGCAATCCCTGGCGTAATTAAAATTTGCGAAAGTATAAAATTATTTTTTGAATAATTTACTATATAAAAGGCAATCCCTGGCGTATTTAAAATTTGCGACAGTATAAAATTATTTTTTGAATAATTTACTATAGAAAAGGCAATCCCTGGCGTAGTTAAAATTTGGGACAGTATAAAATTATTTTTTGAATAATTTACTATAGAAAAGGCAATCCCTGGCGTAATTAAAATTTGCGACAGTATAAAATTAATTTTTGAAAAATTTACTATATAAAAGGCAATCCCTGGCGCACTTGAAATTTGCGACAGTAGAAAATAATTTTTTGAATAATTTACTATAGAAAAGGCAATCCCTGGCGTAATTAAAACTTGCGACAGTAAAAAATTATTTTTTGAATAATTTACTATAGAAAAGGCAATCCCTGGCGTAATTAAAATTTGCGACAGTAGAAAATAATTTTTTGAATAATTTACTGTAGAAAAGGCAATCCCTGGCGCAATTAAAACTTCCGATAGTAAAAAATTATTTTTTGAATAATTTACTATAGAAAAGGCAATCCCTGGCGCACTTAAAATTTGCGACAGTAGAAAATTATTTTTTGAATAATTTACTATAGAAAAGGCAATCCCTGGCGTAATTAAAATTTGCGACAGTAGAAAATTATTTTTTGAATAATTTACTATAGAAAAGGCAATCCCTGGCGTAATTAAAATTTGCGACAGTAGAAAATTATTTTTTGAATAATTTACTATAGAAAAGGCAATCCCTGGCGCAATTAAAATTTGCGACAGTAAAAAATTATTTTTTGAATAATTTACTATAGAAAAGGCAATCCCTGGCGTAATTAAAATTTGCGACAGTAAAAAATTATTTTTTGAATAATTTACTATAGAAAAGGCAATCCCTGGCGCAATTAAAATTTGCGACAGTAAAAAATTATTTTTTGAATAATTTACAGTAGAAAATGCAATCCCTGGCGTAATTAAAATTTGCGACAGTAGAAAATTATTTTTTGAATAATTTACTATAGAAAAGGCAATCCCTGGCGTAATTAAAATTTGCGACAGTAGAAAATTATTTTTTGAATAATTTACTATAGAAAAGGCAATCCCTGGCGCAATTAAAATTTGCGACAGTAAAAAATTATTTTTTGAATAATTTACTATAGAAAAGGCAATCCCTGGCGCAATTAAAATTTGCGACAGTAAAAAATTATTTTTTGCAAAATTTACTATAGAAAAGGCAATCCCTGGCGTAATTAAAATTTGCGACAGTAGAAAATTATTTTTTGAAAAATTTACAATAGAAAAGGCAATCCCTGGCGCAATTAAAATTTGCGACAGTAGAAAATTATTTTTTGAATAATTTACTATAGAAAAGGCAATCCCTGGCGTAATTAAAATTTGCGACAGCATAAAATTATTTTTTGAATAATTTACTATAGAAAAGGCAATCCCTGGCGCACTTAAAATTTGCGACAGTAGAAAATTATTTTTCGAATAATTTACTTTAGAAAAGGCAATCCCTGGCGCACTTAATATTTGCGACAGTAGAAAATTATTTTTTGAATAATTTACTATAGAAAAGGCAATCCCTGGGGTATTTAAAATTTGCGACAGTAAAAAATTATTTTTTGAATAATTTACTATAGAAAAGGCAATCCCTGGCGTAATTAAAATTTGCGACAGTAGAAAATTATTTTTTGAATAATTTACTATAGAAAAGGCAATCCCTGGCGTATTTAAAATTTGCGACAGTATAAAATTAATTTTTGAAAAATTTACTATAGAAAAGGCAATCCCTGGCGCAATTAAAATTTGCGACAGTAAAAAATTATTTTTTGAATAATTTACTATAGAATTGGCAATCCCTGGCGTAATTAAAATTTGGGACAGTATAAAATTATTTTTTGGCAAATTTACTATATAAAAGGCAATCCCTGGCGTAATTAAAATTTGCGACAGTATAAAATTATTTTTTGAATAATTTGCTATATAAAAGGCAATCCCTGGCGTATTTAAAATTTGCGACAGTATAAAATTATTTTTTGAATAATTTACTATAGAAAAGGCAATCCCTGGCGTAATTAAAATTTGCGATAGTATAAAATTATTTTTTGAATAATTTACTATAGAAAAGGCGATCCCTGGCGTAATTAAAATTTGCGACAGTATAAAATTAATTTTTGAAAAATTTACTATATAAAAGGCAATCCCTGGCGCACTTAAAATTTGCGACAGTAGAAAATTATTTTTTGAATAATTTACTATAGAAAAGGCAATCCCTGGCGTAATTAAAACTTGCGACAGTAAAAAATTATTTTTTGAATAATTTACTATAGAAAAGGCAATCCCTGGCGTAATTAAAATTTGCGACAGTAGAAAATTATTTTTTGAAAAATTTACAATAGAAAAGGCAATCCCTGGCGCAATTAAAATTTGCGACAGTAGAAAATTATTTTTTGAATAATTTACTATAAAAAGGCAATCCCTGGCGTAATTAAAATTTGCGACAGCATAAAATTATTTTTTGAATAATTTACTATAGAAAAGGCAATCCCTGGCGCACTTAAAATTTGCGACAGTAGAAAATTATTTTTCGAATAATTTACTTTAGAAAAGGCAATCCCTGGCGCACTTAATATTTGCGACAGTAGAAAATTATTTTTTGAATAATTTACTATAGAAAAGGCAATCCCTGGGGTATTTAAAATTTGCGACAGTAAAAAATTATTTTTTGAATAATTTACTATAGAAAAGGCAATCCCTGGCGTAATTAAAATTTGCGACAGTAGAAAATTATTTTTTGAATAATTTACTATAGAAAAGGCAATCCCTGGCGTATTTAAAATTTGCGACAGTATAAAATTAATTTTTGAAAAATTTACTATATAAAAGGCAATCCCTGGCGCAATTAAAATTTGCGACAGTAAAAAATTATTTTTTGAATAATTTACTATAGAATAGGCAATCCCTGGCGTAATTAAAATTTGCGACAGTATAAAATTATTTTTTGGAAAATTTACTATATAAAAGGCAATCCCTGGCGTAATTAAAATTTGCGACAGTATAAAATTATTTTTTGAATAATTTACTATATAAAAGGCAATCCCTGGCGTATTTAAAATTTGCGACAGTATAAAATTATTTTTTGAATAATTTACTATAGAAAAGGCAATCCCTGGCGTAATTAAAATTTGCGATAGTATAAAATTATTTTTTGAATAATTTACTATAGAAAAGGCGATCCCTGGCGTAATTAAAATTTGCGACAGTATAAAATTAATTTTTGAAAAATTTACTATATAAAAGGCAATCCCTGGCGCACTTAAAATTTGCGACAGTAGAAAATTATTTTTTGAATAATTTACTATAGAAAAGGCAATCCCTGGCGTAATTAAAACTTGCGACAGTAAAAAATTATTTTTTGAATAATTTACTATAGAAAAGGCAATCCCTGGGATATTTAAAATTTGCGACAGTAAAAAATTATTTTTTGAATAATTTACTATAGAAAAGGCAATCCCTGGCGTAATTAAAATTTGCGACAGTAGAAAATTATTTTTTGAATAATTTACTATAGAAAAGGCAATCCCTGGCGTAATTAAAATTTTCGACAGTATAAAATTATTTTTTGCAAAATTTACTATAGAAAAGGCAATCCCTGGCGCAATTAAAATTTGCGACAGTTGAAAATTATTTTTTGAATAATTTACTATAGAAAAGGCCATCCCTGGCGCAATTAAAATTTGCGACAGTAAAAAATTATTTTTTGAATAATTTACTATAGAAAAGGCAATCCCTGGCGCACTTAAAATTTGCGACAGTAGAAAATTATTTTTTGAATAATTTACTGTAGAAAAGGCAATCCCTGGCGCAATTAAAACTTGCGATAGTAAAAAATTATTTTTTGAATAATTTACTATAGAAAAGGCAATCCCTGGCGTAATTAAAATTTGCGACAGTAAAAAATTATTTTTTGCAAAATTTACTATAGAAAAGGCAATCCCGGGCGCACTTAAAATTTGCGACAGTAAAAAATTATTTTTTGAATAATTTACTATAGAAAAGGCAATCCCTGGCGTAATTAAAATTTGCGACAGTATAAAATTATTTTTTGAATAATTTACTATAGAAAAGGCAATCCCTGGCGTAATTAAAATTTGCGACAGTAGAAAATTATTTTTTGAATAATTTACTATAGAAAAGGCAATCCCTGGCGCAATTAAAATTTGCGACAGTAGAAAATTATTTTTTGAATAATTTACTATAGAAAAGGCAATCCCTGGCGCACTTAAAATTTGCGACAGTAGAAAATTATTTTTTGAATAATTTACTATAGAAAAGGCAATCCCTGGCGTAATTAAAATTTGCGACAGTAGAAAATTATTTTTTGAATAATTTACTATAGAAAAGGCAATCCCTGGCGCAATTAAAATTTGCGACAGTAAAAAATTATTTTTTGCAAAATTTACTATAGAAAAGGCAATCCCTGGCGCAATTAAAATTTTCGAGAGTAGAAAATTATTTTTTGCAGAATTTACTATAGAAAAGGCAATCCCTGTCGCACTTAAAATTTGCGACAGTAGAAAATTATTTTTTGAATAATTTACTATAGAAAAGGCAATCCCTGGCGTAATTAAAACTTGCGACAGTAAAAAATTATTTTTTGAATAATTTACTATAGAAAAGGCAATCCCTGGCGTAATTAAAATTTGCGACAGTAGCAAATTATTTTTTGAATAATTTACTGTAGAAAAGGCAATCCCTGGCGTAATTAAAATGTGCGACAGTATAAAATTAATTTTTGAAAAATTTACTATATAAAAGGCAATCCCTGGCGCACTTAAAATTTGCGACAGTAGAAAATTATTTTTTGAATAATTTACTATAGAAAAGGCAATCCCTGGCGTAATTAAAACTTGCGACAGTAAAAAATTATTTTTTGAATAATTTACTATAGAAAAGGCAATCCCTGGCGCAATTAAAACTTGCGACAGTAGAAAATTATTTTTTGCAGAATTTACTATAGAAAAGGCAATCCCTGGCGCAATTAAAATTTGCGACAGTAGAAAATTATTTTTTGAATAATTTACTATAGAAAAGGCAATCCCTGGCGTAATTAAAATTTGCGACAGTAGAAAATTATTTTTTGAATAATTTACTATAGAAAAGGCAATCCCTGGCGTATTTAAAATTTGCGACAGTAAGAAATTATTTTTTGAATAATTTACTATAGAAAAGGCAATTTTGGCGTAATTAAAATTTGCGACAGTATAAAATTATTTTTTGAATAATTTACTATATAAAAGGCAATCCCTGGCGTATTTAAAATTTGCGACAGTATAAAATTATTTTTTGAATAATTTACTATAGAAAAAGCAATCCCTGGCGTAATTAAAATTTGCGACAGTATAAAATTAGTTTTTGAATAATTTACTATAGAAAAGGCAATCCCTGGCGTAATTAATATTTGCGACAGTATAAAATTAATTTTCGAAAAATTTACTATATAAAAGGCAATCCCTGGCGCACTTAAAATTTGCGACAGTAGAAAATTATTTTTTGATTAATTTACTATAGAAAAGGCAATCCCTGGCGTAATTAAAACTTGCGACAGTAAAAAATTATTTTTTGAATAATTTACTATAGAAAAGCCAATACCTGGCGTAATTAAAATTTGCGACAGTAGCAAATTATTTTTTGAATAATTTACTGTAGAAAAGGCAATCCCTGGCGCAATTAAAACTTGCGATAGTAAAAAATTATTTTTTTAATAATTTACTATAGAAAAGGCAATCCCTGGCGCACTTAAAACTTGCGACAGTAGAAAATTATTTTTTGAACAATTTACTATAGAAAAGGCAATCCCTGGCGTAATTAAAATTTGCGACAGTAGAAAATTATTTTTTGAATAATTTACTATAGAAAAGGCAATCCCTGGCGCACTTAAAATTTGCGACAGTAGAAAATTATTTTTTGAATAATTTACTATATAAAAGGCAATTCCTGGCGTAATTAAAATTTGCAACAGTAAAAAATTATTTTTTGAATAATTTACTATAGAAAAGGCAATCCCTGGCGTAATTAAAATTTGCGACAGTAAAAAATTATTTTTTGAATAATTTACTATAGAAAAGGCAATCCCTGGCGCAATTAAAATTTGCGACAGTAAAAAATTATTTTTTGAATAATTTACTGTAGAAAAGGCAATCCCTGGAGTAATTAAAATTTGCGACAGTAAGAAATTATTTTTTGAATAATTTACTATAGAAAAGGCAATTTTGGCGTAATTAAAATTTGCGACAGTATAAAATTATTTTTTGAATAATTTACTATATAAAAGGCAATCCCTGGCGTATTTAAAATTTGCGACAGTATAAAATTATTTTTTGAATAATTTACTATAGAAAAAGCAATCCCTGGCGTAATTAAAATTTGCGACAGTAGCAAATTATTTTTTGAATAATTTACTGTAGAAAAGGCAATCCCTGGCGTAATTAAAATTTGCGACAGTATAAAATTAATTTTTGAAAAATTTACTATATAAAAGGCAATCCCTGGCGCACTTAAAATTTGCGACAGTAGAAAATTATTTTTTTAATAATTTACTATAGAAAAGGCAATCCCTGGCGCACTTAAAACTTGCGACAGTAGAAAATTATTTTTTGAACAATTTACTATAGAAAAGGCAATCCCTGGCGTAATTAAAATTTGCGACAGTAGAAAATTATTTTTTGAATAATTTACTATAGAAAAGGCAATCCCTGGCGCACTTAAAATTTGCGACAGTAGAAAATTATTTTTTGAATAATTTACTATATAAAAGGCAATTCCTGGCGTAATTAAAATTTGCGACAGTAAAAAATTATTTTTTGAATAATTTACTATAGAAAAGGCAATCCCTGGCGTAATTAAAATTTGCGACAGTAAAAAATTATTTTTTGAATAATTTACTATAGAAAAGGCAATCCCTGGCGCAATTAAAATTTGCGACAGTAAAAAATTATTTTTTGAATAATTTACTGTAGAAAAGGCAATCCCTGGAGTAATTAAAATTTGCGACAGTAGAAAATTATTTTTTGAATAATTTACTATAGAAAAGGCAATCCCTGGCGTAATTAAAATTTGCGACAGTATAAAATTATTTTTTGAATAATTTACTATATAAAAGGCAATCCCTGGCGTATTTAGAATTAGCGACAGTATAAAATTATTTTTTGAATAATTTACTATAGAAAAGGCAATCCCTGGCGTAATTAAAATTTGCGACAGTATAAAATTATTTTTTGAATAATTTACTATAGAAAAGGCAATCCCTGGCGTAATTAAAACTTGCGACAGTAAAAAATTATTTTTTGAATAATTTACTATAGAAAAGGCAATCCCTGGCGTAATTAAAATTTGCGACAGTAGCAAATTATTTTTTGAATAATTTACTGTAGAAAAGGCAATCCCTGGCGCAATTAAAACTTGCGATAGTAAAAAATTATTTTTTGAATAATTTACTATAGAAAAGGCAATCCCTGGCGCACTTAAAACTTGCGACAGTAGAAAATTATTTTTTGAATAATTTACTATAGAAAAGGCAATCCCTGGCGTAATTAAAATTTGCGACAGTAGAAAATTATTTTTTGAATAATTTACTATAGAAAAGGCAATCCCTGGCGCACTTAAAATTTGCGACAGTAGAAAATTATTTTTTGAATAATTTACTATAAAAAAGGCAATCCCTGGCGTAATTAAAATTTGCGACAGTAGAAAATTATTTTTTGAATAATTTACTATAGAAAAGGCAATCCCTGGCGCAATTAAAATTTGCGACAGTAAAAAATTATTTTTTGCAAAATTTACTATAGAAAAGGCAATCCCTGGCGCAATTAAAATTTGCGACAGTAGAAAATTATTTTTTGCAAAATTTACTATAGAAAAGGCAATCCCTGGCGCAATTAAAATTTGCGACAGTAGAAAATTATTTTTTGAATAATTTACTATAGAAAAGGCAATCCCTGGCGCAATTAAAATTTGCGACAGTAGAAAGTTATTTTTTGAATAATTTACTATAGAAAAGGCAATCCCTGGCGTAATTAAAATTTGGACAGTATAAAATTATTTTTTGAATAATTTACTATATAAAAGGCAATCCCTGGCGTAATTAAAATTTGCGAAAGTATAAAATTATTTTTTGAATAATTTACTATATAAAAGGCAATCCCTGGCGTATTTAAAATTTGCGAGAGTATAAAATTATTTTTTGAATAATTTACTATAGAAAAGGCAATCCCTGGCGTAATTAAAATTTGGGACAGTATAAAATTATTTTTTGAATAATTTACTATAGAAAAGGCAATCCCTGGCGTAATTAAAATTTGCGACAGTATAAAATTAATTTTTGAAAAATTTACTATATAAAAGGCAATCCCTGGCGCACTTGAAATTTGCGACAGTAGAAAATAATTTTTTGAATAATTTACTATAGAAAAGGCAATCCCTGGCGTAATTAAAACTTGCGACAGTAAAAAATTATTTTTTGAATAATTTACTATAGAAAAGGCAATCCCTGGCGCAATTAAAATTTGCGACAGTAAAAAATTATTTTTTGAATAATTTACTATAGAAAAGGCAATCCCTGGCGTAATTAAAACTTCCGATAGTAAAAAATTATTTTTTGAATAATTTACTATAGAAAAGGCAATCCCTGGCGCACTTAAAATTTGCGACAGTAGAAAATTATTTTTTGAATAATTTACTATAGAAAAGGCAATCCCTGGCGTAATTAAAATTTGCGACAGTAGAAAATTATTTTTTGAATAATTTACTATAGAAAAGGCAATCCCTGGCGTAATTAAAATTTGCGACAGTAGAAAATTATTTTTTGAATAATTTACTATAGAAAAGGCAATCCCTTGCGCAATTAAAATTTGCGACAGTAAAAAATTATTTTTTGAATATTTTACTATAGAAAAGGCAATCCCTGGCGTAATTAAAATTTGCGACAGTAAAAAATTATTTTTTGAATAATTTACTATAGAAAAGGCAATCCCTGGCGCAATTAAAATTTGCGACAGTAAAAAATTATTTTTTGAATAATTTACTGTAGAAAATGCAATCCCTGGCGTAATTAAAATTTGCGACAGTAGAAAATTATTTTTTGAATAATTTACTATAGAAAAGGCAATCCCTGGCGCACTTAAAATTTGCGACAGTATAAAATTATTTTTTGAATAATTTACTATAGAAAAGGCAATACCTGGCGTAATTAAAATTTGCGACAGTAGAAAATTATTTTTTGAATAATTTGCTATAGAAAAGGCAATCCCTGGCGCAATTAAAATTTGCGACAGTAAAAAATTATTTTTTGCAAAATTTACTATAGAAAATGCAATCCCTGGCGCAATTAAAATTTGCGACAGTAGACAATTATTTTTTGCAAAATTTACTATAGAAAAGGCAATCCCTGGCGCAATTAAAATTTGCGACAGTAGAAAATTATTTTTTGAATAATTTACTATAGAAAAGGCAATCCCTGGCGCACTTAAAATTTGCGACAGTATAAAATTATTTTTTGAATAATTTACGGTAGAAAAGGCAATCCCTGGGATATTTAAAATTTGTGAAAGTAGAAAATTATTTTTTGAATAATTTACTATAGAAAAGGCAATTCCTGGCGTAATTAAAATTTGCGACAGTAGAAAATTATTTTTTGAATAATTTACTATAGAAAAGGCAATCCCTGGCGTATTTAAAATTTGCGACTGTAAAAAATTAATTTGTGAAAAATTTACCTGTCGAAAGTGAAATTTGCGACAGTAAAAAATTATTTTTTGAATAATTTACTATAGAAAAGGCAATCCCTGGCGTAATTAAAATTTGCGACAGTATAAAATTATTTTTTGCAAAATTTACTATAGAAAAGGCAATCCCTGGCGCAATTACAATTTGCGACAGTAAAAAATTATTTTTTGCAAAATTTACTAGAGAAAAGGCAATCCCTGGCGTATTTAAAATTTTCGACAGTAAAAAATTATTTTTTGAATAATTTACTATAGAAAAGGCAATCCCTGGCGTATTTAAAATTTGCGACAGTAGAAAATTATTTTTTGAATAATTTACTATAGAAAAGGCAATCCCTGGCGTATTTAAAATTTGCGACAGTAAGAAATTAATTTGTGAGAAATTTACTGTAGGAAAGGCAATCCCTGGGATATTTAAAATTTGCGACAGTAAAAAATTATTTTTTGAAAAATTTACTGTAGAAAAGGCAATCCCTGGCGCAATTAAAACTTGCGATAGTAAAAAATTATTTTTTGAATAATTTACTATAGAAAAGGCAATCCCGGGCGCAATTAAAATTTGCGACAGTAGAAAATTATTTTTTGAAAAGTTTACTATAGAAAAGGCAATCCCTGGCGCAATTAAAATTTGCGACAGTAAAAAATTATTTTTTGCAAAATTTACTGTAGAAAAGGCAATCCCTGGCGCAATTAAAACTTGCGATAGTAAAAAAATATTTTTTGAAAAATTTACTGTAGAAAAGGCAATCCCTAGCGCAATTAAAATTTGCGACAGTAAAAAATTATTTTTTGAATAATTTACTATAGAAAAGGCAATCCCTGGCGCAATTAAAATTTGCGACAGTAGAAAATTATTTTTTGAATAATTTACTATAGAAAAGGCAATCCCTGGCGTAATTAAAATTTGCGACAGTATAAAATTATTTTTTGAATAATTTACTATATAAAAGGCAATCCCTGGCGTAATTAAAATTTGCGAAAGTATAAAATTATTTTTTGAATAATTTACTATATAAAAGGCAATCCCTGGCGTATTTAAAATTTGCGAGAGTATAAAATTATTTTTTGAATAATTTACTATAGAAAAGGCAATCCCTGGCGTAATTAAAATTTGGGACAGTATAAAATTATTTTTTGAATAATTTACTATAGAAAAGGCAATCCCTGGCGTAATTAAAATTTGCGACAGTATAAAATTAATTTTTGAAAAATTTACTATATAAAAGGCAATCCCTGGCGCACTTGAAATTTGCGACAGTAGAAAATAATTTTTTGAATAATTTACTATAGAAAAGGCAATCCCTGGCGTAATTAAAACTTGCGACAGTAAAAAATTATTTTTTGAATAATTTACTATAGAAAAGGCAATCCCTGGCGCAATTAAAATTTGCGACAGTAAAAAATTATTTTTTGAATAATTTACTATAGAAAAGGCAATCCCTGGCGTAATTAAAACTTCCGATAGTAAAAAATTATTTTTTGAATAATTTACTATAGAAAAGGCAATCCCTGGCGCACTTAAAATTTGCGACAGTAGAAAATTATTTTTTGAATAATTTACTATAGAAAAGGCAATCCCTGGCGTAATTAAAATTTGCGACAGTAGAAAATTATTTTTTGAATAATTTACTATAGAAAAGGCAATCCCTGGCGTAATTAAAATTTGCGACAGTAGAAAATTATTTTTTGAATAATTTACTATAGAAAAGGCAATCCCTTGCGCAATTAAAATTTGCGACAATAAAAAATTATTTTTTGAATATTTTACTATAGAAAAGGCAATCCCTTTCGTAATTAAAATTTGCGACAGTAAAAAATTATTTTTTGAATAATTTACTATAGAAAAGGCAATCCCTGGCGCAATTAAAATTTGCGACAGTAAAAAATTATTTTTTGAATAATTTACTGTAGAAAATGCAATCCCTGGCGTAATTAAAATTTGCGACAGTAGAAAATTATTTTTTGAATAATTTACTATAGAAAAGGCAATCCCTGGCGCACTTAAAATTTGCGACAGTATAAAATTATTTTTTGAATAATTTACTATAGAAAAGGCAATCCCTGGCGTAATTAAAATTTGCGACAGTAGAAAATTATTTTTTGAATAATTTGCTATAGAAAAGGCAATCCCTGGCGCAATTAAAATTTGCGACAGTAAAAAATTATTTTTTGCAAAATTTACTATAGAAAATGCAATCCCTGGCGCAATTAAAATTTGCGACAGTAGACAATTATTTTTTGCAAAATTTACTATAGAAAAGGCAATCCCTGGCGCAATTAAAATTTGCGACAGTAGAAAATTATTTTTTGAATAATTTACTATAGAAAAGGCAATCCCTGGCGCACTTAAAATTTGCGACAGTATAAAATTATTTTTTGAATAATTTACGGTAGAAAAGGCAATCCCTGGGATATTTAAAATTTGTGAAAGTAGAAAATTATTTTTTGAATAATTTACTATAGAAAAGGCAATCCCTGGCGTAATTAAAATTTGCGACAGTAGAAAATTATTTTTTGAATAATTTACTATAGAAAAGGCAATCCCTGGCGTATTTAAAATTTGCGACTGTAAAAAATTAATTTGTGAAAAATTTACCTGTCGAAATTGAAATTTGCGACAGTAAAAAATTATTTTTTGAATAATTTACTATAGAAAAGGCAATCCCTGGCGTAATTAAAATTTGCGACAGTATAAAATTATTTTTTGCAAAATTTACTATAGAAAAGGCAATCCCTGGCGCAATTACAATTTGCGACAGTAAAAAATTATTTTTTGCAAAATTTACTAGAGAAAAGGCAATCCCTGGCGTATTTAAAATTTTCGACAGTAAAAAATTATTTTTTGAATAATTTACTATAGAAAAGGCAATCCCTGGCGTATTTAAAATTTGCGACAGTATAAAATTAATTTTTGAAAAATTTACTATATAAAAGGCAATCCCTGGCGCACTTGAAATTTGCGACAGTAGAAAATAATTTTTTGAATAATTTACTATAGAAAAGGCAATCCCTGGCGTAATTAAAACTTGCGACAGTAAAAAATTATTTTTTGAATAATTTACTATAGAAAAGGCAATCCCTGGCGCAATTAAAATTTGCGACAGTAAAAAATTATTTTTTGAATAATTTACTATAGAAAAGGCAATCCCTGGCGTAATTAAAACTTCCGATAGTAAAAAATTATTTTTTGAATAATTTACTATAGAAAAGGCAATCCCTGGCGCACTTAAAATTTGCGACAGTAGAAAATTATTTTTTGAATAATTTACTATAGAAAAGGCAATCCCTGGCGTAATTAAAATTTGCGACAGTAGAAAATTATTTTTTGAATAATTTACTATAGAAAAGGCAATCCCTGGCGTAATTAAAATTTGCGACAGTAGAAAATTATTTTTTGAATAATTTACTATAGAAAAGGCAATCCCTTGCGCAATTAAAATTTGCGACAGTAAAAAATTATTTTTTGAATATTTTACTATAGAAAAGGCAATCCCTGGCGTAATTAAAATTTGCGACAGTAAAAAATTATTTTTTGAATAATTTACTATAGAAAAGGCAATCCCTGGCGCAATTAAAATTTGCGACAGTAAAAAATTATTTTTTGAATAATTTACTGTAGAAAATGCAATCCCTGGCGTAATTAAAATTTGCGACAGTAGAAAATTATTTTTTGAATAATTTACTATAGAAAAGGCAATCCCTGGCGCACTTAAAATTTGCGACAGTATAAAATTATTTTTTGAATAATTTACTATAGAAAAGGCAATACCTGGCGTAATTAAAATTTGCGACAGTAGAAAATTATTTTTTGAATAATTTGCTATAGAAAAGGCAATCCCTGGCGCAATTAAAATTTGCGACAGTAAAAAATTATTTTTTGCAAAATTTACTATAGAAAATGCAATCCCTGGCGCAATTAAAATTTGCGACAGTAGACAATTATTTTTTGCAAAATTTACTATAGAAAAGGCAATCCCTGGCGCAATTAAAATTTGCGACAGTAGAAAATTATTTTTTGAATAATTTACTATAGAAAAGGCAATCCCTGGCGCACTTAAAATTTGCGACAGTATAAAATTATTTTTTGAATAATTTACGGTAGAAAAGGCAATCCCTGGGATATTTAAAATTTGTGAAAGTAGAAAATTATTTTTTGAATAATTTACTATAGAAAAGGCAATTCCTGGCGTAATTAAAATTTGCGACAGTAGAAAATTATTTTTTGAATAATTTACTATAGAAAAGGCAATCCCTGGCGTATTTAAAATTTGCGACTGTAAAAAATTAATTTGTGAAAAATTTACCTGTCGAAAGTGAAATTTGCGACAGTAAAAAATTATTTTTTGAATAATTTACTATAGAAAAGGCAATCCCTGGCGTAATTAAAATTTGCGACAGTATAAAATTATTTTTTGCAAAATTTACTATAGAAAAGGCAATCCCTGGCGCAATTACAATTTGCGACAGTAAAAAATTATTTTTTGCAAAATTTACTAGAGAAAAGGCAATCCCTGGCGTATTTAAAATTTTCGACAGTAAAAAATTATTTTTTGAATAATTTACTATAGAAAAGGCAATCCCTGGCGTATTTAAAATTTGCGACAGTAGAAAATTATTTTTTGAATAATTTACTATAGAAAAGGCAATCCCTGGCGTATTTAAAATTTGCGACAGTAAGAAATTAATTTGTGAGAAATTTACTGTAGGAAAGGCAATCCCTGGGATATTTAAAATTTGCGACAGTAAAAAATTATTTTTTGAAAAATTTACTGTAGAAAAGGCAATCCCTGGCGCAATTAAAACTTGCGATAGTAAAAAATTATTTTTTGAATAATTTACTATAGAAAAGGCAATCCCGGGCGCAATTAAAATTTGCGACAGTAGAAAATTATTTTTTGAAAAGTTTACTATAGAAAAGGCAATCCCTGGCGCAATTAAAATTTGCGACAGTAAAAAATTATTTTTTGCAAAATTTACTGTAGAAAAGGCAATCCCTGGCGCAATTAAAACTTGCGATAGTAAAAAAATATTTTTTGAAAAATTTACTGTAGAAAAGGCAATCCCTAGCGCAATTAAAATTTGCGACAGTAAAAAATTATTTTTTGAATAATTTACTATAGAAAAGGCAATCCCTGGCGCAATTAAAATTTGCGACAGTAGAAAATTATTTTTTGAATAATTTACTATAGAAAAGGCAATCCCTGGCGTAATTAAAATTTGCGACAGTATAAAATTATTTTTTGAATAATTTACTATATAAAAGGCAATCCCTGGCGTAATTAAAATTTGCGAAAGTATAAAATTATTTTTTGAATAATTTACTATATAAAAGGCAATCCCTGGCGTATTTAAAATTTGCGAGAGTATAAAATTATTTTTTGAATAATTTACTATAGAAAAGGCAATCCCTGGCGTAATTAAAATTTGGGACAGTATAAAATTATTTTTTGAATAATTTACTATAGAAAAGGCAATCCCTGGCGTAATTAAAATTTGCGACAGTATAAAATTAATTTTTGAAAAATTTACTATATAAAAGGCAATCCCTGGCGCACTTGAAATTTGCGACAGTAGAAAATAATTTTTTGAATAATTTACTATAGAAAAGGCAATCCCTGGCGTAATTAAAACTTGCGACAGTAAAAAATTATTTTTTGAATAATTTACTATAGAAAAGGCAATCCCTGGCGCAATTAAAATTTGCGACAGTAAAAAATTATTTTTTGAATAATTTACTATAGAAAAGGCAATCCCTGGCGTAATTAAAACTTCCGATAGTAAAAAATTATTTTTTGAATAATTTACTATAGAAAAGGCAATCCCTGGCGCACTTAAAATTTGCGACAGTAGAAAATTATTTTTGAATAATTTACTATAGAAAAGGCAATCCCTGGCGTAATTAAAATTTGCGACAGTAGAAAATTATTTTTTGAATAATTTACTATAGAAAAGGCAATCCCTGGCGTAATTAAAATTTGCGACAGTAGAAAATTATTTTTTGAATAATTTACTATAGAAAAGGCAATCCCTTGCGCAATTAAAATTTGCGACAATAAAAAATTATTTTTTGAATATTTTACTATAGAAAAGGCAATCCCTTTCGTAATTAAAATTTGCGACAGTAAAAAATTATTTTTTGAATAATTTACTATAGAAAAGGCAATCCCTGGCGCAATTAAAATTTGCGACAGTAAAAAATTATTTTTTGAATAATTTACTGTAGAAAATGCAATCCCTGGCGTAATTAAAATTTGCGACAGTAGAAAATTATTTTTTGAATAATTTACTATAGAAAAGGCAATCCCTGGCGCACTTAAAATTTGCGACAGTATAAAATTATTTTTTGAATAATTTACTATAGAAAAGGCAATCCCTGGCGTAATTAAAATTTGCGACAGTAGAAAATTATTTTTTGAATAATTTGCTATAGAAAAGGCAATCCCTGGCGCAATTAAAATTTGCGACAGTAAAAAATTATTTTTTGCAAAATTTACTATAGAAAATGCAATCCCTGGCGCAATTAAAATTTGCGACAGTAGACAATTATTTTTTGCAAAATTTACTATAGAAAAGGCAATCCCTGGCGCAATTAAAATTTGCGACAGTAGAAAATTATTTTTTGAATAATTTACTATAGAAAAGGCAATCCCTGGCGCACTTAAAATTTGCGACAGTATAAAATTATTTTTTGAATAATTTACGGTAGAAAAGGCAATCCCTGGGATATTTAAAATTTGTGAAAGTAGAAAATTATTTTTTGAATAATTTACTATAGAAAAGGCAATCCCTGGCGTAATTAAAATTTGCGACAGTAGAAAATTATTTTTTGAATAATTTACTATAGAAAAGGCAATCCCTGGCGTATTTAAAATTTGCGACTGTAAAAAATTAATTTGTGAAAAATTTACCTGTCGAAATTGAAATTTGCGACAGTAAAAAATTATTTTTTGAATAATTTACTATAGAAAAGGCAATCCCTGGCGTAATTAAAATTTGCGACAGTATAAAATTATTTTTTGCAAAATTTACTATAGAAAAGGCAATCCCTGGCGCAATTACAATTTGCGACAGTAAAAAATTATTTTTTGCAAAATTTACTAGAGAAAAGGCAATCCCTGGCGTATTTAAAATTTTCGACAGTAAAAAATTATTTTTTGAATAATTTACTATAGAAAAGGCAATCCCTGGCGTATTTAAAATTTGCGACAGTAGAAAATTATTTTTTGAATAATTTACTATAGAAAAGGCAATCCCTGGCGTATTTAAAATTTGCGACAGTAAGAAATTAATTTGTGAGAAATTTACTGTAGGAAAGGCAATCCCTGGGATATTTAAAATTTGCGACAGTAAAAAATTATTTTTTGAAAAATTTACTGTAGAAAAGGCAATCCCTGGCGCAATTAAAACTTGCGATAGTAAAAAATTATTTTTTGAATAATTTACTATAGAAAAGGCAATCCCGGGCGCAATTAAAATTTGCGACAGTAGAAAATTATTTTTTGAAAAGTTTACTATAGAAAAGGCAATCCCTGGCGCAATTAAAATTTGCGACAGTAAAAAATTATTTTTTGCAAAATTTACTGTAGAAAAGGCAATCCCTGGCGCAATTAAAACTTGCGATAGTAAAAAAATATTTTTTGAAAAATTTACTGTAGAAAAGGCAATCCCTAGCGCAATTAAAATTTGCGACAGTAAAAAATTATTTTTTGCAAAATTTACTGTAGAAAAGGCAATCCCTGGCGCAATTAAAACTTGCGATAGTAAAAAATTATTTTTTGAATAATTTACTATAGAAAAGGCAATCCCTGGCGTAATTAAAATTTGCGACAGTAGCAAATTATTTTTTGAATAATTTACTGTAGAAAAGGCAATCCCTGGCGCAATTAAAACTTGCGATAGTAAAAAATTATTTTTTGAATAATTTACTATAGAAAAGGCAATCCCTGGCGCACTTAAAACTTGCGACAGTAGAAAATTATTTTTTGAATAATTTACTATAGAAAAGGCAATCCCTGGCGTAATTAAAATTTGCGACAGTAGAAAATTATTTTTTGAATAATTTACTATAGAAAAGGCAATCCCTGGCGCACTTAAAATTTGCGACAGTAGAAAATTATTTTTTGAATAATTTACTATAAAAAAGGCAATCCCTGGCGTAATTAAAATTTGCGACAGTAGAAAATTATTTTTTGAATAATTTACTATAGAAAAGGCAATCCCTGGCGCAATTAAAATTTGCGACAGTAAAAAATTATTTTTTGCAAAATTTACTATAGAAAAGGCAATCCCTGGCGCAATTAAAATTTGCGACAGTAGAAAATTGTTTTTTGCAAAATTTACTATAGAAAAGGCAATCCCTGGCGCAATTAAAATTTGCGACAGTAGAAAATTATTTCTTGAATAATTTACTATAGAAAAGGCAATCCCTGGCGCAATTAAAATTTGCGACAGTAGAAAATTATTTTTTGAATAATTTACTATAGAAAAGGCAATCCCTGGCGTAATTAAAATTTGCGACAGTATAAAATTATTTTTTGAATAATTTACTATATAAAAGGCAATCCCTGGCGTAATTAAAATTTGCGAAAGTATAAAATTATTTTTTGAATAATTTACTATATAAAAGGCAATCCCTGGCGTATTTAAAATTTGCGACAGTATAAAATTATTTTTTGAATAATTTACTATAGAAAAGGCAATCCCTGGCGTAATTAAAATTTGCGACAGTATAAAATTATTTTTTGAATAATTTACTATAGAAAAGGCAATCCCTGGCGTAATTAAAATTTGCGACAGTATAAAATTAATTTTTGAAATATTTACTATATAAAAGGCAATCCCTGGCGCACTTAAAATTTGCGACAGTAGAAAATAATTTTTTGAATAATTTACTATAGAAAAGGCAATCCCTGGCGTAATTAAAACTTGCGACAGTAAAAAATTATTTTTTGAATAATTTACTATAGAAAAGGCAATCCCTGGCGTAATTAAAATTTGCGACAGTAGAAAATAATTTTTTGAATAATTTACTGTAGAAAAGGCAATCCCTGGCGCAATTAAAACTTCCGATAGTAAAAAATTATTTTTTGAATAATTTACTATAGAAAAGGCAATCCCTGGCGCACTTAAAATTTGCGACAGTAGAAAATTATTTTTTGAATAATTTACTATAGAAAAGGCAATCCCTGGCGTAATTAAAATTTGCGACAGTAGAAAATTATTTTTTGAATAATTTACTATAGAAAAGGCAATCCCTGGCGTAATTAAAATTTGCGACAGTAGAAAATTATTTTTTGAATAATTTACTATAGAAAAGGCAATCCCTTGCGCAATTAAAATTTGCGACAGTAAAAAATTATTTTTTGAATAATTTACTATAGAAAAGGCAATCCCTGGCGTAATTAAAATTTGCGACAGTAAAAAATTATTTTTTGAATAATTTACTATAGAAAAGGCAATCCCTGGCGCAATTAAAATTTGCGACAGTAAAAAATTATTTTTTGAATAATTTACTGTAGAAAATGCAATCCCTGGCGTAATTAAAATTTGCGACAGTAGAAAATTATTTTTTGAATAATTTACTATAGAAAAGGCAATCCCTGGCGCAATTAAAATTTGCGACAGTAGAAAATTATTTTTTGAATAATTTACTATAGAAAAGGCAATCCCTGGCGCACTTAAAATTTGCGACAGTATACAATTATTTTTTGAATAATTTACTATAGAGAAGGCAATCCCTGGCGTAATTAAAATTTGCGATAGTAAAAAATTATTTTTTGAATAATTTACTATAGAAAAGGCAATCCCTGGCGCAATTAAAATTTGCGACAGTAAAAAATTATTTTTTGCAAAATTTACTATAGAAAATGCAATCCCTGGCGCAATTAAAATTTGCGACAGTAGACAATTATTTTTTGCAAAATTTACTATAGAAAAGGCAATCCCTGGCGCAATTAAAATTTGCGACAGTAGAAAATTATTTTTTGAATAATTTACTATAGAAAAGGCAATCCCTGGCGCACTTAAAATTTGCGACAGTATAAAATTATTTTTTGAATAATTTACGGTAGAAAAGGCAATCCCTGGGATATTTAAAATTTGCGACAGTAGAAAATTATTTTTTGAATAATTTACTATAGAAAAGGCAATCCCTGGCGTAATTAAAATTTGCGACAGTAGAAAATTATTTTTTGAATAATTTACTATAGAAAAGGCAATCCCTGGCGTATTTAAAATTTGCGACAGTAAAAAATTAATTTGTGAAAAATTTACCTGTCGAAATTGAAATTTGCGACAGTAAAAAATTATTTTTTGAATAATTTACTATAGAAAAGGCAATCCCTGGCATAATTAAAATTTGCGACAGTATAAAATTATTTTTTGCAAAATTTACTATAGAAAAGGCAATCCTTGGTGTATTTAAAATTTTCGACAGTAAAAAATTATTTTTTGAATAATTTACTATAGAAAAGCAATCCCTGGCGTATTTAAAATTTGCGACAGTAGAAAATTATTTTTTGAATAATTTACTATAGAAAAGGCAATCCCTGGCGTATTTAAAATTTGCGACAGTAAGAAATTAATTTGTGAGAAATTTACTGTAGGAAAGGCAATCCCTGGGATATTTAAAATTTGCGACAGTAAAAAATTATTTTTTGAAAAATTTACTGTAGAAAAGGCAATCCCTGGCGCAATTAAAACTTGCGATAGTAAAAAATTATTTTTTGAATAATTTACTATAGAAAAGGCAATCCCGGGCGCAATTAAAATTTGCGACAGTAGAAAATTATTTTTTGAAAAGTTTACTATAGAAAAGGCAATCCCTGGCGCAATTAAAATTTGCGACAGTAAAAAATTATTTTTTGCAAAATTTACTGTAGAAAAGGCAATCCCTGGCGCAATTAAAACTTGCGATAGTAAAAAAATATTTTTTGAAAAATTTACTGTAGAAAAGGCAATCCCTGGCGCAATTAAAATTTGCGACAGTAAAAAATTATTTTTTGCAAAATTTACTGTAGAAAAGGCAATCCCTGGCGCAATTACAACTTGCGATAGTAAAAAATTATTTTTTGAATAATTTACTATAGAAAAGGCAATCCCTGGCGTAATTAAAATTTGCGACAGTAGAAAATTATTTTTTGAATAATTTACTATAGAAAAGGCAATCCCTGGCGTAATTAAAATCTGCGACAGTAAAAAATTATTTTTTGAATAATTTACTATAGAAAAGGCAATCCTTGGCGTATTTAATATTTGCGACAGTAGAAAATTATTTTTTGAATAATTTACTATAGAAAAGGCAATCCCTGGCGTATTTAAAATTTGCGACAGTAAGAAATTAATTTGTGAGAAATTTACTATAGAAAAGGCAATCCCTGGGATATTTAAAATTTGCGACAGTAAAAAAGCATTTTTTGAATAATTTACTATAGAAAAGGCAATCCCTGGGATATTTAAAATTTGCGACAGTAAAAAATTATTTTTTGAAAAATTTACTATAGAAAAGGCAATTCCTGGCTCAATTAAAACTTGCGATAGTAAAAAATAATTTTTTGAATAATTTACTATAGAAAAGGCAATCCCTGGCGCAATTAAAATTTGCGACAGTAGAAAATTATTTTTTGAAAAGTTTACTATAGAAAAGGCAATCCATGGCGCAATTAAAATTTGCGACAGTAAAAAATTATTTTTTGCAAAATTTACTGTAGAAAAGGCAATCCCTGGCGCAATTAAAACTTGCGATAGTAAAAAATTATTTTTTGAAAAATTTACTGTAGAAAAGGCAATCCCTGGCGCAATTAAAATTAGCGACCGTAAAAAATTATTTTTTTGCAAAATTTACTGTAGAAAAGGCAATCCCTGGCGCAATTAAAACTTGCGATTGTAAAAAAATATTTTTTGAAAAATTTACTGTAGAAAAGGCAATCCCTGGCGCAATTAAAATTTGCGACAGTAAAAAATTATTTTTTGAATAATTTACTGTAGAAAATGCAATCCCCTGTCGTAATTAAAATTTGCGACAGTAGAAAATTATTTTTTGAATAATTTACTATAGAAAAGGCAATCCCTGGCGCAATTAAAATTTGCGACAGTAGAAAATTATTTTTTGAATAATTTACTATAGAAAAAGGCAATCCCTGGCGCACTTAAAATTTGCGACAGTATACAATTATTTTTTGAATAATTTACTATAGAGAAGGCAATCCCTGGCGTAATTAAAATTTGCGACAGTAGAAAATTATTTTTTGAATAATTTACTATAGAAAAGGCAATCCCTGGCGCAATTAAAATTTGCGACAGTAAAAAATTATTTTTTGCAAAATTTACTATAGAAAATGCAATCCCCTGGCGCAATTAAAATTTGCGACAGTAGACAATTATTTTTGCAAAATTTACTATAGAAAAGGCAATCCCTGGCGCAATTAAAATTTGCGACAGTAGAAAATTATTTTTTGAATAATTTACTATAGAAAAGGCAATCCCTGGCGCACTTAAAATTTGCGACAGTATAAAATTATTTTTTGAATAATTTACGGTAGAAAAGGCAATCCCTGGGATATTTAAAATTTGCGACAGTAGAAAATTATTTTTTGAATAATTTACTATAGAAAAGGCAATCCCTGGCGTAATTAAAATTTGCGACAGTAGAAAATTACTTTTTGAATAATTTACTATAGAAAAGGCAATCCCTGGCGTATTTAAAATTTGCGACAGTAAAAAAATTAATTTGTGAAAAATTTACCTGTCGAAATTGAAATTTGCGACAGTAAAAAATTATTTTTTGAATAATTTACTATAGAAAAGGCAATCCCTGGCATAATTAAAATTTGCGACAGTATAAAATTATTTTTTGCAAAATTTACTATAGAAAAGGCAATCCTTGGTGTATTTAAAATTTTCGACAGTAAAAAATTATTTTTTGAATAATTTACTATAGAAAAGCAATCCCTGGCGTATTTAAAATTTGCGACAGTAGAAAATTATTTTTTGAATAATTTACTATAGAAAAGGCAATCCCTGGCGTATTTAAAATTTGCGACAGTAAGAAATTAATTTGTGAGAAATTTACTGTAGGAAAGGCAATCCCTGGGATATTTAAAATTTGCGACAGTAAAAAATTATTTTTTGAAAAATTTACTGTAGAAAAGGCAATCCTTGGCGCAATTAAAACTTGCGATAGTAAAAAATTATTTTTTGAATAATTTACTATAGAAAAGGCAATCCCGGGCGCAATTAAAATTTGCGACAGGAGAAAATTATTTTTTGAAAAGTTTACTATAGAAAAGGCAATCCCTGGCGCAATTAAAATTTGCGACAGTAAAACATTATTTTTTGCAAAATTTACTGTAGAAAAGGCAATCCCCTGGCGCAATTAAAACTTGCGATAGTAAAAAAATATTTTTTGAAAAATTTACTGTAGAAAAGGCAATCCCTGGCGCAATTAAAATTTGCGACAGTAAAAAATTATTTTTTGCAAAATTTACTGTAGAAAAGGCAATCCCTGGCGCAATTACAACTTGCGATAGTAAAAAATTATTTTTTGAATAATTTACTATAGAAAAGGCAATCCCCTGGCGTAATTAAAATTTGCGACAGTAGAAAATTATTTTCTGAATAATTTACTATAGAAAAGGCAATCCCTGGCGTAATTAAAATTTGCGACAGTAAAAAATTATTTTTTGAATAATTTACTATAGAAAAGGCAATCCCTGGCGTATTTAATATTTGCGACAGTAGAAAATTATTTTTTGAATAATTTACTATAGAAAAGGCAATCCCTGGCGTATTTAAAATTTGCGACAGTAAGAAATTAATTTGTGAGAAATTTACTATAGAAAAGGCAATCCCTGGGATATTTAAAATTTGCGACAGTAAAAAAGCATTTTTTGAATAATTTACTATAGAAAAGGCAATCCCTGGCGTAATTAAAGTTTGCGACAGTATAAAATTATTTTTTGCAAAATTTACTATAGGAAAGGCAATCCCTGGGATATTTAAAATTTGCGACAGTAAAAAATTATTTTTTGAAAAATTTACTATAGAAAAGGCAATCCCTGGCTCAATTAAAACTTGCGATAGTAAAAAATTATTTTTTGAATAATTTACTATAGAAAAGGCAATCCCTGGCGCAATTAAAATTTGCGACAGTAGAAAATTATTTTTTGAAAAGTTTACTATAGAAAAGGCAATCCCTGGCGCAATTAAAATTTGCGACAGTAAAAAATTATTTTTTGCAAAATTTACTGTAGAAAAGGCAATCCCTGGCGCAATTAAAACTTGCGATAGTAAAAAATTATTTTTTGAAAAATTTACTGTAGAAAAGGCAATCCCTGGCGCAATTAAAATTAGCGACAGTAAAAAATTATTTTTTGCAAAATTTACTGTAGAAAAGGCAATCCCTGGCGCAATTAAAACTTGCGATTGTAAAAAAATATTTTTTGAAAAATTTACTGTAGAAAAGGCAATCCCTGGCGCAATTAAAATTTGCGACAGTAAAAAATTATTTTTTGCAAAATTTACTGTAGAAAAGGCAATCCCTGGCGCAATTAAAACTTGCGATAGTAAAAAATTATTTTTTGAATAATTTACTATAGAAAAGGCAATCCCTGGCGTAATTAAAATTTGCGACAGTAGAAAATTATTTTTTGAATAATTTACTATAGAAAAGGCAATCCCTGGCGTAATTAAAATTTGCGACAGTAAAAAATTATTTTTTGAATAATTTACTATAGAAAAGGCAATCCCTGGCGTATTTAATATTTGCGACAGTAGAAAATAATTTTTTGAATAATTTACTATAGAAAAGGCAATCCCTGGCGTATTTAAAATTTGCGACAGTAAGAAATTAATTTGTGAGAAATTTACTATAGAAAAGGCAATCCCTGGGATATTTAAAATTTGCGACAGTATAAAATTATTTTTTGAATAATTTACTATAGAATAGGCAATCCCTGGCGCAATTAAAATTTGCGACAGTAGAAAATTATTTTTTGAATAATTTACTATAGAAAAGGCAATCCCTGGCGCAATTAAAATTTGCGACAGTAGAAAATTATTTTTTGAATAATTTACTATAGAAAAGGCAATCCCTGGCGTAATTAAAATTTGCGACAGTATAAAATTATTTTTTGAATAATTTACTATATAAAAGGCAATCCCTGGCGTAATTAAAATTTGCGAAAGTATAAAATTATTTTTTGAATAATTTACTATATAAAAGGCAATCCCTGGCGTATTTAAAATTTGCGACAGTATAAAATTATTTTTTGAATAATTTACTATAGAAAAGGCAATCCCTGGCGTAATTAAAATTTGCGACAGTATAAAATTATTTTTTGAATAATTTACTATAGAAAAGGCAATCCCTGGCGTAATTAAAATTTGCGACAGTATAAAATTAATTTTTGAAAAATTTACTATATAAAAGGCAATCCCTGGCGCACTTAAAATTTGCGACAGTAGAAAATAACTTTTTGAATAATTTACTATAGAAAAGGCAATCCCTGGCGTAATTAAAACTTGCGACAGTAAAAAATTATTTTTTGAATAATTTACTATAGAAAAGGCAATCCCTGGCGTAATTAAAATTTGCGACAGTAGAAAATAATTTTTTGAATAATTTACTGTAGAAAAGGCAATTCCTGGCGCAATTAAAACTTGCGATAGTAAAAAATTATTTTTTGAATAATTTACTATAGAAAAGGCAATCCCTGGCGCACTTAAAATTTGCGACAGTAGAAAATTATTTTTTGAATAATTTACTATAGAAAAGGCAATCCCTGGCGTAATTAAAATTTGCGACAGTAGAAAATTATTTTTTGAATAATTTACTATAGAAAAGGCAATCCCTGGCGTAATTAAAATTTGCGACAGTAGAAAATTATTTTTTGAATAATTTACTATAGAAAAGGCAATCCCTTGCGCAATTAAAATTTGCGACAGTAAAAAATTATTTTTTGAATAATTTACTATAGAAAAGGCAATCCCTGGCGTAATTAAAATTTGCGACAGTAAAAAATTATTTTTTGAATAATTTACTATAGAATAGGCAATCCCTGGCGCAATTAAAATTTGCGACAGTAAAAAATTATTTTTTGAATAATTTACTGTAGAAAATGCAATCCCTGGCGTAATTAAAATTTGCGACAGTAGAAAATTATTTTTTGAATAATTTACTATAGAAAAGGCAATCCCTGGCGCAATTAAAATTTGCGACAGTAGAAAATTATTTTTTGAATAATTTACTATAGAAAAGGCAATCCCTGGCGCACTTAAAATTTGCGACAGTATAAAATTATTTTTTGAATAATTTACTATAGAAAAGGCAATCCCTGGCGTAATTAAAATTTGCGACAGTAGAAAATTATTTTTTGAATAATTTACTATAGAAAAGGCAATCCCTGGCGCAATTAAAATTTGCGACAGTAAAAAATTATTTTTTGCAAAATTTACTATAGAAAATGCAATCCCTGGCGCAATTAAAATTTGCGGGAGTAGACAATTATTTTTTGCAAAATTTACTATAGAAAAGGCAATCCCTGGCGCAATTAAAATTTGCGACAGTAGAAAATTATTTTTTGAATAATTTACTATAGAAAAGGCAATCCCTGGCGCACTTAAAATTTGCGACAGTATAAAATTATTTTTTGAATAATTTACGGTAGAAGAGGCAATCCCTGGGATATTTAAAATTTGCGACAGTAGAAAATTATTTTTTGAATAATTTACTATAGAAAAGGCAATCCCTGGCGTATTTAAAATTTTCGACAGTAAAAAATTAATTTGTGAAAAATTTACCTGTCGAAATTGAAATTTGCGACAGTAAAAAATTATTTTTTGAATAATTTACTATAGAAAAGGCAATCCCTGGCGTAATTAAAATTTGCGACAGTATAAAATTATTGTTTGCAAAATTTACTATAGAAAAGGCAATCCCTGGCGCAATTACAATTTGCGACAGTAAAAAATTATTTTTTGCAAAATTTACTATAGAAAAGGCAATCCCTGGCGTATTTAAAATTTTCGACAGTAAAAAATTATTTTTTGAATAATTTACTATAGAAAAGGCAATCCCTGGCGTATTTAAAATTTGCGACAGTAGAAAATTATTTTTTGAAAAATTTACCTGGCGAAATTGAAATTTGCGAAAGTAAAAAATTATTTTTTGAATAATTTACTATAGAAAAGGCAATCCCTGGCGCACTTAAAATTTGCGACAGTATAAAATTATTTTTTGAATAATTTACTATAGAAGAGACAATCCCTGGCGTAATTAAAATTTGCGACAGCAAAAAATTATTTTTTGAATAATTTACTATAGAAAAGGCAATCCCTGGCGTATTTAAAATTTGCTACAGTAGAAAATTATTTTTTGAATAATTTACTATAGAAAAGGCAATCCCTGGCGTATTTAAAATTTGCGACAGTAAGAAATTAATCTGTGAGAAATTTACTGTAGGAAAGGCAATCCCTGGGATATTTAAAATTTGCGACAGTAAAAAATTATTTTTTGAAAAATTTACTGTGGAAAAGGCAATCCCTGGCGCAATTAAAACTTGCGATAGTAAAAAATTATTTTTTGAATAATTTACTATAGAAAAGGCAATCCCGGGCGCAATTAAAATTTGCGACAGTAGAAAATTATTTTTTGAAAAGTTCACTATAGAAAAAGCAATCCCTGGCGCAATTAAAATTTGCGACAGTAAAAAATTATTTTTTGCAAAATTTACTGTAGAAAAGGCAATCCCTGGCGCAATTAAAACTTGCGATAGTAAAAAAATATTTTTTGAAAAATTTACTGTAGAAAAGGCAATCCCTGGCGCAATTAAAATTTGCGACAGTAAAAAATTATTTTTTGCAAAATTTACTGTAGAAAAGGCAATCCCTGGCGCAATTAAAACTTGCGATAGTAAAAAATTATTTTTTGAATAATTTACTATAGAAAAGGCAATCCCTGGCGTAATTAAAATTTGCGACAGTAGAAAATTATTTTTTGAATAATTTACTATAGAAAAGGCAATCCCTGGCGTAATTAAAATTTGCGACAGTAAAAAATTATTTTTTGAATAATTTACTATAGAAAAGGCAATCCCTGGCGTATTTAATATTTGCGACAGTAGAAAATTATTTTTTGAATAATTTACTATAGAAAAGGCAATCCCTGGCGTATTTAAAATTTGCGACAGTAAGAAATTAATTTGTGAGAAATTTACTATAGAAAAGGCAATCCCTGGGATATTTAAAATTTGCGACAGTAAAAAAGCATTTTTTGAATAATTTACTATAGAAAGGGCAATCCCTGGCGCAATTAAAATTTGCGACAGTAAAAAATTATTTTTTGCAAAATTTACTGTAGAAAAGGCAATCCCTGGCGCAATTAAAACTTGCGATAGTAAAAAATTATTTTTTGAATAATTTACTATAGAAAAGGCAATCCCTGGCGCAATTAAAATTTGCGACAGTAGAAAATTATTTTTTGAAAAGTTTACTATAGAAAAGGCAATCCCTGGCGCAATTAAAATTTGCGACAGTAAAAAATTATTTTTTGCAAAATTTACTGTAGAAAAGGCAATCCCTGGCGCAATTAAAACTTGCGATAGTAGAAAATTATTTTTTGAAAAGTTTACTGTAGAAAAGGCAATCCCTGGCGCAATTAAAATTTGCGACAGTAAAAAATTATTTTTTGCAAAATTTACTGTAGAAAAGGCAATCCCTGGCGCAATTAAAACTTGCGATAGTAAAAAATTATTTTTTGAAAAATTTACTGTAGAAAAGGCAATCCCTGGCGCAATTAAAATTTGCGACAGTAGAAAATTATTTTTTGAATAATTTACTATAGAAAAGGCAATCCCTGGCGTAATTAAAATTTGCGACAGTAAAAAATTATTTTTTGAATAATTTATTACAGAAAAGGCAATCCCTGGCGTAATTAAAATTTGCGACAGTAAAAAATTATTTTTTGCAAAATTTACTGTAGAAAAGGCAATCCCTGGCGCAATTAAAACTTGCGATAGTAAAAAATTATTTTTTGAATAATTTACTATAGAAAAGGCAATCCCTGGCGCAATTAAAATTTGCGACAGTAGAAAATTATTTTTTGAAAAGTTTACTATAGAAAAGGCAATCCCGGGCGCAATTAAAATTTGCGACAGTAAAAAATTATTTTTTGCAAAATTTACTGTAGAAAAGGCAATCCCTGGCGCAATTAAAACTTGCGATAGTAAAAAATTATTTTTTGAAAAATTTACCTTAGAAAAGGCAATCCCTGGCGCAATTAAAATTTGCGACAGTAAAAAATTATTTTTTGAAAAATTTACTGTAGAAAAGGCAATCCCTGGCGCAATTAAAACTTGCGATAGTAAAAAAATATTTTTTGAAAAATTTACTGTAGAAAAGGCAATCCCTGGCGCAATTAAAATTTGCGACAGTAAAAAATTATTTTTTGCAAAATTTACTGTAGAAAAGGCAATCCCTGGCGCAATTAAAACTTGCGATAGTAAAAAATTATTTTTTGAATAATTTACTACAGAAAAGGCAATCCCTGGCGTAATTAAAATTTGCGACAGTAAAAAATTATTTTTTGCAAAATTTACTATAGAAAAGGCAATCCCTGGCGCACTTAAAATTTGCGACAGTAAAAAATTATTTTTTGAATAATTTACTATAGAAAAGGCAATCCCTGGCGCAATTAAAATTTGCGACAGTAAAAAATTATTTTTTGAATAATTTACTATAGAAAAGGCAATCCCTGGCGTAATTAAAATTTGCGACAGTATAAAATAATTTTTTGCAAAATTTACTATAGGAAAGGCAATCCCTGGCGCAATTAGAATTTGCGACAGTAGAAAATTATTTTTTGAATAATTTACTATAGAAAAGGCAATCCCTGGCGCAATTAAAATTTGCGACAGTAGAATATTATTTTTTGAATAATTTACTATAGAAAAGGCAATCCCTGGCGCAATTAAAATTTGCGACAGTAAAAAATTATTTTTTGAATAATTTACTATAGAAAAGGCAATCCCTGGCGTAATTAAAATTTGCGACAGTATAAAATTATTTTTTGCAAAATTTACTATAGAAAAGGCAATCCCTGGCGCAATTAGAATTTGCGACAGTAGAAAATTATTTTTTGAATAATTTACTATAGAAAAGGCAATCCCTGGCGCAATTAAAATTTGCGACAGTATAAAATTATTTTTTGAATAATTTACTATAGAAAAGGCAATCCCTGGCGTAATTAAAATTTGCGACAGTTGAAAATTATTTTTTGAATAATTTACTATAGAAAAGGCAATCCCTGGCGTAATTAAAATTTGCGACAGTAGAAAATTATTTTTTGAATAATTTACTATAGAAAAGGCAATCCCTGGCGTATTTAAAATTTGCGACAGTAAAAATTATTTTTTGAATAATTTACTATAGAAAAGGCAATCCCTGGCGCACTTAAAATTTGCGACAGTAAAAAAATATTTTTTGAATAATTTACTATAGAAAAGGCAATCCCTGGCGTAATTAAAATTTGCGACAGTTGAAAATTATTTTTAGAATAATTTACTATAGAAAAGGCAATCCCTGGCGTAATTAAAATTTGCGACAGTAGAAAATTATTTTTTGAATAATTTACTATAGAAAAGGCAATCCCTGGCGCACTTAAAATTTGCGACAGTAAAAAATTATTTTTTGAATAATTTACTATAGAAAAGGCAATCCCTGGCGTAATTAAAATTTGCGACAGTATAAAATTATTTTTTGAATAATTTACTATAGAAAAGGCAATCCCTGGCGCACTTAAAATTTGCGACAGTAAAAAATTATTTTTTGAATAATTTACTATAGAAAAGGCAATCCCTGGCGTAATAAAAATTTGCGACAATAAGAAATTAATTTGTGAAAAATTTACTGTAGAAAAGGCAATCCCTGGCGCAATTAAAATTTGCGACAGTAAAAAATTATTTTTTGAATAATTTACTATAGAAAAGGCAATCCCTGGCGCACTTAAAATTTGCGACAGTATAAAATTATTTTTTGCAAAATTTACTATAGAAAAGGCAATCCCTGGCGTAATTAAAATTTGCGACAGTATAAAATTATTTTTTGAATAATTTACTATAGAAAAGGCAATCCCTGGCGTAATTAAAATTTGAGACAGTAGAAAATTATTTTTTGAATAATTTACTATAGAAAAGGCAATCCCTGGCGTAATTAAAATTTGCGACAGTAGAAAATTATTTTTTGAATAATTTACTATAGAAAAGGCAATCCCTGGCGTATTTAAAATTTGCGACAGTAAAAAATTATTTTTTGAATAATTTACTATTGAAAAGGCAATCCCTGGCGCACTTAAAATTTGCGACAGTAAAAAAATATTTTTTGAATAATTTGCTATAGAAAAGGCAATCCCTGGCGTAATTAAAATTTGCGACAGTTGAAAATTATTTTTAGAATAATTTACTATAGAAAAGGCAATCCCTGGCGTAATTAAAATTTGCGACAGTTGAAAATTATTTTTAGAATAATTTACTATAGAAAAGGCAATCCCTGGCGTAATTAAAATTTGCGACAGTAGAAAATTATTTTTTGAATAATTTACTATAGAAAAGGCAATCCCTGGCGCACTTAAAATTTGCGACAGTAAAAAATTATTTTTTGAATAATTTACTATAGAAAAGACAATCCCTGGCGTAATTAAAATTTGCGACAGCATAAAATTATTTTTTGAATAATTTACTATAGAAAAGGCAATCCCTGGCGCAATTAAAATTAGCGACAGTAAAAAAATATTTTTTGAATAATTTACTATAGAAAAGGCAATCCCTGGCGTAATTAAAATTTGCGACAGCAGAAAATTATTTTTTGAATAATTTACTATAGAAAAGGCAATCCCTGGCGCACTTAAAATTTGCGACAGTAAAAAATTATTTTTTGAATAATTTACTATAGAAAAGGCAATCCCTGGCGTAATAAAAATTTGCGACAGTAAGAAATTAATTTGTGAAAAATTTACTGTAGAAAAGGCAATCCCTGGCGCAATTAAAATTTGCGACAGTAAAAAATTATTTTTTGAATAATTTACTATAGAAAAGGCAATCCCTGGCGCACTTAAAATTTGCGACAGTATAAAATTATTTTTTGCAAAATTTACTATAGAAAAGGCAATCCCTGGCGTAATTAAAATTTGCGACAGTAAAAAATTATTTTTTGAATAATTTACTATAGAAAAGGCAATCCCTGGCGTAATTAAAATTTGCGACAGTAAAAAATTATTTTTTGAATAATTTAATATAGAAAAGGCAATCCCTGGCGTAATTAAAATTTGCGACAGTATAAAATTATTTTTTGCAAAATATACTATAGAAAAGGCAATCCCTGGCGCAATTACAATTTGCGACAGTAGAAAATTATTTTTTGAATAATTTACTATAGAAAAGGCAATCCCTGGCGCACTTAAAATTTGTGACAGTAAAAAATTAATTTTTGAATAATTTATTATAGAAAAGGCAATCCCTGGCGTAATTAAAATTTGCGACAGTAGAAAATTATTTTTTTAATAATTTACTATAGAAAAGGCAATCCCTGGCGTAATTAAAATTTGCGACAGTTGAAAATTATTTTTTGAATAATTTACTATAGAAAAGGGAATCCCTGGCGTAATTAAAATTTGCGACAGCAGAAAATTATTTTTTGAATATTTTACTATAGAAAAGGCAATCCCTGGCGTATTTAAAATTTGCGACAGTAAAAAATTATTTTTTGAATAATTTACTATAGAAAAGGCAATCCCTGGCGCACTTAAGATTTGCGACAGTAAAAAATTATTTTTTGAATAAATTACTATAGAAAAGGCAATCCCTGGCGTAATTAAAATTTGCGAAAGTTGAAAATTATATTTTGAATAATTTACTATAGAAAAGGCAATCCCTGGCGTAATTAAAATTTGCGACAGTAGAAAATTATTTTTTGAATAATTTACTATAGAAAAGGCAATCCCTGGCGTAATTAAAATTTGAGACAGTAGAAAATTATTTTTTGAATAATTTACTATAGAAAAGGCAATCCCTGGCGTAATTAAAATTTGCGACATTTGAAAATTATTTTTTGAATAATTTACTATAGAAAAGGCAATCCCTGGCGTAATTAAAATTTGCGACAGTAGAAAATTATTTTTTGAATAATTTACTATGGAAAAGGCAATCCCTGGCGTATGTAAAATTTGCGACAGTAAAAAATTATTTTTTGAATAATTTACTATAGAAAAGACAATCCCTGGCGCACTTAAAATTTGCGACAGTAAAAAATTATTTTTTGAATAATTTACTATAGAAAAGGCAATCCCTGGCGTAATTAAAATTTGCGACAGTTGAAAATTATTTTTTGAATAATTTACTATAGAAAGGGCAATCCCTGGCGTAATTAAAATTTGCGACAGTAGAAAATTATTTTTTGAATAATTTACTATAGAAAAGGCAATCCCTGGCGCACTTAAAATTTGCGACAGTAAAAAATTATTTTTTGAATAATTTACTATAGAAAAGGCAATCCCTGGCGTAATTAAAATTTGCGACAGTATAAAATTATTTTTTGAATAATTTACTATAGAAAAGGCAATCCCTGGCGTAATTAAAATTTGCTACAGTAAAAAATTATTTTTTGAATAATTTACTATAGAAAAGGCAATCCCTGGCGTAATTAAAATTTGCGACAGTATAAAATTATTTTTTGCAAAATTTACTATAGAAAAGGCAATCCCTGGCGCACTTAAAATTTGCGACAGTAAAAAATTATTTTTTGAATAATTTACTATAGAAAAGGCAATCCCTGGCGTAATTAAAATTTGCGACAGCATAAAATTATTTTTTGAATAATTTACTATAGAAAAGGCAATCCCTGGCGCAATTAAAATTAGCGACAGTAAAAAAATATTTTTTGAATAATTTACTATAGAAAAGGCAATCCCTGGCGTAATTAAAATTTGCGACAGCAGAAAATTATTTTTTGAATAATTTACTATAGAAAAGGCAATCCCTGGCGTATTTAAAATTTGCGACAGTAAAAAATTATTTTTTGAATAATTTACTATAGAAAAGGCAATCCCTGGCGCACTTAAGATTTGCGACAGTAAAAAATTATTTTTTGAATAATTTACTATAGAAAAGGCAATCCCTGGCGTAATTAAAATTTGCGACAGTTGAAAATTATTTTTTGAATAATTTACTATAGAAAAGGCAATCCCTGGCGTAATTAAAATTTGCGACAGTAGAAAATTATTTTTTGAATAATTTACTATAGAAAAGGCAATCCCTGGCGTAATTAAAATTTGAGACAGTAGAAAATTATTTTTTGAATATTTTAATAGAAAAGGCAGTCCCTGGCGTAATTAAAATTTGCGACATTTGAAAATTATTTTTTGAATAATTTACTATAGAAAAGGAAATCCCTGGCGTAATTAAAATTTGCGACAGTAGAAAATTATTTTTTGAATAATTTACTATAGAAAAGGCAATGCCTGGCGTATTTAAAATTTGCGACAGTAAAAAATTATTTTTTGAATAATTTACTATAGAAAAGGCAATCCCTGGCGCACTTAAAATTTGCGACAGTTGAAAATTATTTTTTGAATAATTTACTATAGAAAAGGCAATCCCTGGCGTAATTAAAATTTGCGACAGTTGAAAATTATTTTTTGAATAATTTACTATAGAAAGGGCAATCCCTGGCTTAATTAAAATTTGCGACAGTAGAAAATTATTTTTTGAATAATTTACTATAGAAAAGGCAATCCCTGGCGCACTTAAAATTTGCGACAGTAAAAAATTATTTTTTGAATAATTTACTATAGAAATGGCAATCCCTAGCGTAATTAAAATTTGCGACAGTATAAAATTATTTTTGAATAATTTACTATAGAAATGGCAATCCCTGGCGTAATTAAAATTTGCGACAGTAAAAAATTATTTTTTGAATAATTTACTATAGAAAGGGCAATCCCTGGCGTAATTAAAATTTGCGACAGTATAAAATTATTTTTTGCAAAATTTACTATAGAAAGGCAATCCCTGGCGCACTTAAAATTTGCGACAGTAAAAATTATTTTTTGAATAATTTACTATAGAAATGGCAATCCCTGGCATAATTAAAATTTGCGACAGTATAAAATTATTTTTTGAATAATTTACTATAGAAAAGGCAATCCCTGGCGTAATTAAAATTTGCGACAGTAAAAAATTATTTTTTGAATAATTTACTATAGAAAAGGCAATCCCTGGCGTAATTAAAATTTGCGACAGTATAAAATTATTTTTTGCAAAATTTACTATAGAAAAGGCAATCCCTGGCGCACTTAAAATTTGCGACAGTAAAAAATTATTTTTTGAATAATTTACTATAGAAAAGGCAATCCCTGGCGTAATTAAAATTTGCGACAGCATAAAATTATTTTTTGAATAATTTACTATAGAAAAGGCAATCCCTGGCGCACTTAAAATTAGCGACAGTAAAAAATTATTTTTTGAATAATTTACTATAGAAAAGGCAATCCCTGGCGTAATTAAAATTTGCGACAGTAGAAAATTATTTTTTGAATAATTTACTATAGAAAAGGCAATCCCTGGCGCAATTACAATTTGCGACAGTAGAAAATTATTTTTTTGAATAATTTACTATAGAAAAGGCAATCCCTGGCGCACTTAAAATTTGCGACAGTAAAAAATTATTTTTTGAATAATTTACTATAGAAAAGGCAATCCCTGGCGTAATTAAAATTTGCGACAGTATAAAATTATTTTTTGCAAAATTTAATATAGAAAAGGCAATCCCTGGCGCAATTACAATTTGCGACAGTAGAAAATTATTTTTTGAATAATTTAATATAGAAAAGGCAATCCCTGGCGCACTTAAAATTTGCGACAGTAAAAAATTATTTTATGAATAATTTACTATAGAAAAGGCAATCCCTGGCGTAATTAAAATTTGCGACAGTAGAAAATTATTTTTTGAATAATTTACTATAGAAAAGGCAATCCCTGGCGTAATTAAAATTTGCGACAGTTGAAAATTATTTTTTGAATAATTTACTATAGAAAAGGCAATCCCTGGCGTAATTAAAATTTGCGACAGTAGAAAATTATTTTTTGAATAATTTACTATAGAAAAGGCAATCCCTGGCGTATTTAAAATTTGCGACAGTAAAAAATTATTTTTTGAATAATTTACTATAGAAAAGGCAATCCCTGGCGTACTTAAAATTTGCGACAGTAAAAAATTATTTTTTGAATAATTTACTATAGAAAAGGCAATCCCTGGCGTAATTAAAATTTACGACAGTTGAAAATTATTTTTTGAATAATTTACTATAGAAAAGGCAATCCCTGGCGTAATTAAAATTTGCGACAGTAGAAAATTATTTTTTGAATAATTTACTATAGAAAAGGCAATCCCTGGCGCACTTAAAATTTGCGACAGTATAAAATTATTTTTTGAATAATTTACTATAGAAAAGGCAATCCCTGGCGTAATTAAAATTTGCGACAGTAGAAAATTATTTTTTGAATAATTTACTATAGAAAAGGCAATCCCTGGCGCACTTAAAATTTGCGACAATAGAAAATTATTTTTTGAATAATTTACTATAGAAAAGGCAATCCCTGGCGTAATTAAAATTTGCGACAGTAGAAAATTATTTTTTAAATAATTTACTATAGAAAAGGCAATCCCTGGCGTAATTAAAATTTGCGACAGTAAAAAATTATTTTTTGAATAATTTACTATAGAAAAGGCAATCCCTGGCGCACTTAAAATTTGGGACAGTAGAAAATTATTTTTTGAATAATTTACTATAGAAAAGGCAATCCCTGGCGTAATTAAAATTTGCGACAGTAGAAAATTATTTTTTGAATAATTTACTATAGAAAAGGCAATCCCTGGCGCACTTAAAATTTGCGACAGTATAAAATTATTTTTTGAATAATTTACTATAGAAAAGGCAATCCCTGGCGTATTTAAAATTTGCGACAGTAAGAAATTTTTTTTGAATAATTTACTATAGAAAAGGCAATCCCTGGCGCAATTACAATTTGCGACAGTAAAAAATTATTTTTTGAATAATTTACTGTAGAAAAGGCAATCCCTGGCGTAATTAAAATTTGCGACAGTAGAAAATTATTTTTTGAATAATTTACTATAGAAAAGGCAATCCCTGGCGCACTTAAAATTTGCGACAGTAAAAAATTATTTTTTGAATAATTTACTATAGGAAAGGCAATCCCTGGCGTAATTAAAATTTGCGACAGTATAAAATTATTTTTTGAATAATTTACTATAGAAAAGGCAATCCCTGGCGCACTTAAAATTTGCGACAGTAAAAAATTATTTTTTGAATAATTTACTATAGAAAAGGCAATCCCTGGCGTAATTAAAATTTGCGACAGTAGAAAATTATTTTTTGAATAATTTACTATAGAAAAGGCAATCCCTGGCGCACTTAAAATTTGCGACAGTATAAAATTATTTTTTGAATAATTTACTATAGAAAAGGCAATCCCTGGCGTATTTAAAATTTGCGACAGTAAGAAATTTTTTTGAATAATTTACTATAGAAAAGGCAATCCCTGGCGTAATTAAAATTTACGACAGTTGAAAATTATTTTTTGAATAATTTACTATAGAAAAGGCAATCCCTGGCGTAATTAAAATTTGCGACAGTAGAAAATTATTTTTTGAATAATTTACTATAGAAAAGGCAATCCCTGGCGCACTTAAAATTTGCGACAGTAAAAAATTATTTTTTGAATAATTTACTATAGGAAAGGCAATCCCTGGCGTAATTAAAATTTGCGACAGTATAAAATTATTTTTTGAATAATTTACTATAGAAAAGGCAATCCCTGGCGCACTTAAAATTTGCGACAGTAAAAAATTATTTTTTGAAAAATTTACTATAGAAAAGGCAATCCCTGGCGTAATTAAAATTTGCGACAGTAGAAAATTATTTTTTGAATAATTTACTATAGAAAAGGCAATCCCTGGCGTAATTAAAATTTGCGACAGTTGAAAATTATTTTTTGAATAATTTACTATAGAAAAGGCAATCCCTGGCGTAATTAAAATTTGCGACAGTAAAAAATTATTTTTTGAATAATTTACTATAGAAAAGGCAATCCCTGGCGTAATTAAAATTTTCGACAGTAAGAAATTAATTTGTGAGAAATTTACTATAGAAAAGGCAATCCCTGGGATATTTAAAATTTGCGGCAGTAAAAAATTATTTTTTGAAAAATTTACTATAGAAAAGGCAATCCCTGGCGCACTTAAAATTTGCGACAGTATAAAATTATTTTTTGCAAAATTTACTATAGAAAAGGCAATCCCTGGCGTAATTAAAATTTGCGACAGTATAAAATTATTTTTTGAATAATTTACTATAGAAAAGGCAATCCCTGGCGTAATTAAAATTTTCGACAGTAGAAAATTATTTTTTGAATAATTTACTATAGAAAAGGCAATCCCTGGCGCACTTAAAATTTGCGACAATAGAAAATTATTTTTTGAATAATTTACTATAGAAAAGGCAATCCCTGGCGTAATTAAAATTTGCGACAGTAGAAAATTATTTTTTAAATAATTTACTATAGAAAAGGCAATCCCTGGCGTAATTAAAATTTGCGACAGTAAAAAATTATTTTTTGAATAATTTACTATAGAAAAGGCAATCCCTGGCGCACTTAAAATTTGCGACAGTAGAAAATTATTTTTTGAATAATTTACTATAGAAAAGGCAATCCCTGGCGTAATTAAAATTTGCGACAGTAGAAAATTATTTTTTGAATAATTTACTATAGAAAAGGCAATCCCTGGCGCACTTAAAATTTGCGACAGTATAAAATTATTTTTTGAATAATTTACTATAGAAAAGGCAATCCCTGGCGTATTTAAAATTTGCGACAGTAAGAAATTTTTTTTGAATAATTTACTATAGAAAAGGCAATCCCTGGCGCAATTACAATTTGCGACAGTAAAAAATTATTTTTTGAATAATTTACTATAGAAAAGGCAATCCCTGGCGTAATTAAAATTTGCGACAGTTGAAAATTATTTTTTGAATAATTTACTATAGAAAAGGCAATCCCTGGCGTAATTAAAATTTGCGACAGTATAAAATTATTTTTTGAATAATTTACTATAGAAAAGGCAATCCCTGGCGTAATTAAAATTTGCGACAGTAAAAAATTATTTTTTGAATAATTTACTATAGAAAAGGCAATCCCTGGCCCACTTAAAATTTGCGACAGTAGAAAATTATTTTTTGAATAATTTACTATAGAAAAGGCAACCCCTGGCGTAATTAAAATTTGCGACAGTAGAAAATTATTTTTTGAATAATTTACTATAGAAAAGGCAATCCCTGGCGTAATTAAAATTTGCGACAGTAGAAAATTATTTTTTGAATAATTTACTATAGAAAAGGCAATCCCTGGCGTAATTAAAATTTGCGACAGTAGAAAATTATTTTTTGAATAATTTACTATAGAAAAGGCAATCCCTGGCGTAATTAAAATTTGCGACAGTATAAAATTATTTTTTGAATAATTTACTATAGAAAAGGCAATCCCTGGCGTATTTAAAATTTGCGACAGTAAGAAATTTTTTTTGAATAATTTACTATAGAAAAGGCAATCCCTGGCGCAATTACAATTTGCGACAGTAAAAAATTATTTTTTGAATAATTTACTATAGAAAAGGCAATCCCTGGCGTAATTAAAATTTGCGACAGTTGAAAATTATTTTTTGAATAATTTACTATAGAAAAGGCAATCCCTGGCGTAATTAAAATTTGCGACAGTATAAAATTATTTTTTGAATAATTTACTATAGAAAAGGCAATCCCTGGCGTAATTAAAATTTGCGACAGTAAAAAATTATTTTTTGAATAATTTACTATAGAAAAGGCAATCCCTGGCCCACTTAAAATTTGCGACAGTAGAAAATTATTTTTTGAATAATTTACTATAGAAAAGGCAACCCCTGGCGTAATTAAAATTTGCGACAGTAGAAAATTATTTTTTGAATAATTTACTATAGAAAAGGCAATCCCTGGCGTAATTAAAATTTGCGACAGTAGAAAATTATTTTTGAATAATTTACTATAGAAAAGGCAATCCCTGGCGTAATTAAAATTTGCGACAGTAGAAAATTATTTTTTGAATAATTTACTATAGAAAAGGCAATCCCTGGCGTAATTAAAATTTGCGACAGTTGAAAATTATTTTTTGAATAATTTACTATAGAAAAGGCAATCCCTGGCGGATTTGAAATTTGCGACAGTAGAAATTTATTTTTTGAATAATTTACTATAGAAAAGGCAATCCCTGGCGCAATTAAAATTTGCAACAGTAAAAAATTATTTTTTGCAAAATTTACTGGTAGAAAAGGCAATCCCTGGCGTAATTAAAATTTGCGACAGTAGAAAATTATTTTTTGAATAATTTACTATAGAAAAGGCAATCCCTGGCGTAATCAAAATTTGCGACAGTAAAAAATTATTTTTTGAATAATTTACTATAGAAAAGGCAATCCCTGGCGTAATTAAAATTTGCGACAGTATAAAATTATTTTTTGAATAATTTACTTGGCGAAATTGAAATTTGCGACAGTAAAAAATTATTTTTTGAATAATTTACTATAGAAAAGGCAATCCCTGGCGCACTTAAAATTTGCGACAGTAGAAAATTATTTTTTGAATAATTTACTATAGAAAAGGCAATCCCTGGCGTAATTAAAATTTGCGACAGTAGAAAATTATTTTTTGAATAATTTACTATAGAAAAGGCAATCCCTGGCGTAATTAAAATTTGCGACAGTAGAAAATTATTTTTTGAATAATTTACTATAGAAAAGGCAATCCCTGGCGTAATTAAAATTTGCGACAGTAGAAAATTATTTTTTGAATAATTTACTATAGAAAAGGCAATCCCTGGCGCACTTAAAATTTGCGAGAGTAGAAAATTATTTTTTGAATAATTTACTATAGAAAAGGCAATCTCTGGCGTAATTAAAATTTGCGACAGTAGAAAATTATTTTTTGAATAATTTACTATAGAAAAGGCAATCCCTGGCGTAATTAAAATTTGCGACAGTAAAAAATTATTTTTTGAATAATTCACTATAGAAAAGGCAATCCCTGGCGCACTTAAAATTTGCGACAGTAGAAAATTATTTTTTGAATAATTTACTATAGAATAGGCAATCCCTGGCGTAATTAAAATTTGCGACAGTAGAAAATTATTTTTTGAATAATTTACTATAGAAAAGGCAATCCCTGGCGCACTAAAAATTTGCGACAGTATAAAATTATTTTTTGAATAATTTACTATAGAAAAGGCAATCCCTGGCGTATTTAAAATTTGCGACAGTAAGAAATTATTTTTTGAATAATTTACTATAGAAAAGGCAATCCCTGGCGCAATTACAATTTGCGACAGTAAAAAATTATTTTTTGAATAATTTACTATAGAAAAGGCAATCCCTGGCGTAATTAAAATTTGCGACAGTTGAAAATTATTTTTTGAATAATTTACTATAGAAAAGGCAATCCCTGGCGTAATTAAAATTTGCGACAGTATAAAATTATTTTTTGAATAATTTACTATAGAAAAGGCAATCCCTGGCGCAATTAAAATTTGCGACAGTTGAAAATTATTTTTTGAATAATTTACTATAGAAAAGGCAATCCCTGGCGTATTTAAAATTTGCGACAGTAAAAAATTATTTTTTGCAAAATTTACTATAGAAAAGGCAATCCCTGGCGTAATTAAAATTTGCGACAGTACAAAATTATTTTTTGAATAATTTACTATAGAAAAGGCAATCCCTGGCGTAATTAAAATTTGCGGCAGTAGAAAATTATTTTTTGAATAATTTACTATAGAAAAGGCAATCCCTGGCGTAATTAAAATTTGCGACAGTATAAAATTATTTTTTGAATAATTTACTATAGAAAAGGCAATCCCTGGCGCAATTAAAATTTGCAACAGTAAAAAATTATTTTTTGCAAAATTTACTGTAGAAAAGGCAATCCCTGGCGGATTTGAAATTTGCGACAGTTGAAAATTATTTTTTGAATAATTTACTATAGAAAAGGCAATCCCTGGCGTAATTAAAATTGCCGACAGTTGAAAATTATTTTTTGAATAATTTACTATAGAAAAGCCAATCCCTGGCGTAGTTAAAATTTGCTACAGTAGAAACTTATTTTTTGAATAATTTACTGTAGAAAAGGCAATCCCTGGCGGAATTAAAATTTGCGACAGTAATAAATTATTTTTTGCAAAATTTAATATAGAAAAGGCAATCCCTGGCGCACTTAAAATTTGCGGCAGTATAAAATTATTTTTTGAATAATTTACTATAGAAAAGGGAATCGCTGGCGTAATTAAAATTTGCGACAGTATAAAATTATTTTTTGAATAATTTACTATAGAAAAGGCAATCCCTGGCGTAATTAAAATTTGCGACAGTTGAAAATTATTTTTTGAATAATTTACTATAGAAAAGGCAATCCCTGGCGTAATTAAAATTTGCGACAGTAGAAAATTATTTTTTGAATAATTTATTATAGAAAAGGCAATCCCTGGCGTAATTAAAATTTGCGACAGTATA